>CM060680.1:153183443-153393443 GCA_030686995.1 Artemisia argyi | reverse complement strand
AGTTTATCACTTCATACTCGTTTATGTGCTTGATTATTGTTTATCTATTATTCAAATAGATTTACTTTGTAGATAAAGTTATGTCATTGTTATTTGGAATTGTGTTAAGTGGATAATAGGTTTAGGCCTATAGATAAACTCGTATTTCACTATTGCACTAATAATGTTAAGTGGATAATAAGCTAGGTTTGGGATATATATTCATAGAAATTACCTATATGACTAGATCACCAGTACTATTAGAACGCCATGTTCTACTTTTGGTTAAGTGAATCATAGACTAAGAGCATCTTAGGCTATATTTAAAAAGGTTATGTTTCCTTTAGTAGTTAAGTGGATAATAGGCTACTAGTATATAGATAACCCATTATGCCATAAGTTAGTGAAAGCCTCGTTGTTCGCCTTAGTCACGATATCATAGCCGCGATAGATGATAATCAATTATGTAGTGCGTTATGCGGGCTTGGTTAGTGGTGACAGGATTAACCGACTCATAATCCTCGAGTTTAGGGAGAAGACCCACCTAGCTTTCAATAGTAAAACACCAACGAAAGTAGCACAACCATTGCACAGATGGACAAATCTTGCATTTTTCTAATAACTTGGTTAATACTTTTTCCTTACATAATAACTTGACCACTTCTTTATTGTTGTCTACTTATATGCGTTATTAGTCTCATTAGCTTAGATTAAAGCAAAACTCGTGTCATTCTCTCAGGCTGAAAACCCCCTATTGCGTTAGTTTAGGATTTAATTAGGTTAATTTAGATAATTAGAATATCATAGATTAAGTGTTAGCGTCCACTCTTAGTGATCAGCACACTACTTACCAAAGAACCTACAATGGATCAGGTACATTGCCTATTAGTGTTAGTTAATACGTAAAGTTGGCAAAATATAAATAGTAAAACTTGATAATATAATTACCTATACTAAACGACACATCAAGTTTTTGGCACTGCTGTCAGGGAGTGAAATTGTTTAAAATATGTCAAAAAGGTTCAAAACAAATCATAAGAGTTCAAAATATGACAAAAGGTTCAAATATATCAAATATTTCAGTAAATCATAAGTTCAAGTAAAAATATACTAATCATGCTTTCCACCCCAAAATATAGTAAAATTCGTAAAAAGAGGAGATTTGAGAAACTCACCTTAAAAAGGTAGAATACGAGTACTAGAACGGCTTGACAAAGAGCTACCTAGGAACCCAATGATCACGTGCCTCTACCAATGACCTAAATTAAGTAATATGACACTTATTAGACTTTTAACGATATGCTCAGACTTGACGACGAATATTAATAAGTCAAAAATAATAGTTTCATCATTATTTAACAGTATATACTTATATACTTTAAAATACAAATCTGTCCTATTTTTAATATCACATCGAGCGACCGGTTCACCAAGTTCAACTTAGCTACTGACCAAGCCCTTCAAATATGTCCATACACCAGGTCTTGTGTGTTCTAGAATTTTTGTGGACTTTATTAATGACTTTAACTCAACTATTTAGACCCGACTCCGAAAGTGTTCAAATCTAGACATACAAAAGTATTTCAACTAGCACGTGGTCTAAATGAAGGTTTTATGTTTTGGCCAATAGGAGACTCAAGCTAATATTTAGAAGCATCTGTTTCAAGTCATAATTTACAAGAGAGTGATTTATAGCCTATTGAATCCAAGTGTTCAAAACTGAAAAAGTGGCAGTTTTGACACCTGCGCTCATTACACTTATTTAAATGACCAAATGAATATAACTTTTTACAAACTTTATATGGTTGGAAAGAAGATCCAGAGTACTTAATATTAGGCTCAAGAATCGTGTAAAAAGACCTATTCTTTTTACCAACTTATGACCCATTTAAGTTGACATAACCAAAATCATAGCAAGCTGTTAGGTTTTTAACACAACTTTTTCATGCACAAACTTTATCCAAACATCCACTACAACCAAAACAACTCCTAAAGTCATTTTAGATATGTCTTAGCATCATTTTAAGTCTATAATCTCAGTATCAACTTGAATCAAAATCCCATTTTCATGTATGAACTTAAAAGTATATAAAAAGTCAAAATCCCAAGATTTTAAGCTATCTTTTTGAATCATCTTTTTAACCAATGCTATAAGTCAACTAACATAAGTTCTACTACACTTTTATGACTCTAATATGAGTATTCTAACATCAATAACTCAGATCTAAAAGTGTTTAAAAATATATGAATAAAACATAATAAAATGTTCATGAGAACCATTTTTTTGAGATTTTTAGTGCAAGAAAGACACAAGTCTTCTTGCACCTTGTTATTTCCCTACTAGAGATCTTCCAAAATTTAGTGATGATGATGATGGTTGTGGTGGTGTTGTACGGCAGCCAATGGAAGAGCATACGAGAGAAAAAAAAAATCAAAATTTGCAATGGTAAATGAAGAAAAGAAGAGGTGAAGTGTTGATATGGAGATGTAAGTGATTTGACACAAATTGCATGAGATTTAAGTAGGGTTAGGGGGTGTGATCGGCCATATAACAAAAAGGGAAGAAAACATTTTTTTTTTTTTTTGATAAATAATATAAGTGCTAGTGTTTAGGTGATTAATTAAAACATTTTTTTTTTTGATAAATAATATAACGGTTATGTTTGGCAACAACTTTTTTGAAGCGTTTAAGAGCGATAAGCGACGAGCGGTAAGCATTATCTTGCTTGTTTGGTAACACCTCAACAAGCGTCTGAAACATGATTAACCGCTCCAATCTTAAATGCTTCCTGGAGAAGCAGCAAGCGACAAGCGACAAGCAGTAAACATTTACTTGTTTAACACTTTATAATTACAGTTACAACTACGTTACCAAACACGTTTTTACTGCTACTGCTTACTGCTACTACTTACTGCTTACTGCTACTGCTTGTTGCTACTGCTACTGCTACGTGTCGCCAAACATAAAGTCTAAAATGCGATAAACGTGTTAACCGGGCGAACTAGAAGTTGGTAAATTTTAAAATGTACACTGTAATTATCCTCAAGTATAAATGACTCATGTATAGACGTGTAAGTGAAAAAGTATTCATAATTTGTAAAATGGTATACGTTTTAAACTAAATTGAATTACGCGATTTTGAGATTATCGGGTAACGTGGAAGTTGAAACTTATAAAAATGTTATAAGTTTATAAAATGTATGACTTTAGTATTTTTGGAATGACATGAGCATATCATGATGTTTAAACAACACATGGAATTAGTTTAAAATGACAAAATTGGTTATCGGTTACTAACTAGAAATAGGCGGTTGTCACACACTTTCACCCCTCTTTTATAAAAATTAGTATATTTTAAACCGTTAATAGTTAAGCAATACGACTATCCGAAGGGAGGCGTACGACTTCCTTGAGGGTAAGGTGGAGCCGGTGGGCTCTTTGCAACATTGATGCCATGGCTCCTAATCAATGTGATTGGCATAGTTCACTTTTAGCCCTAGCAACATATAGCAACAAGACCAGCGGTTGCATTTGACCGAGTTGAAGCAGCAGATCCAAACAAAAAAATTATACCATTGCAGCAAACATTTAATTTGTAAAAAACTAGAAAGGGTTGATAGTTTTGCCATTTTATCATTTTAAATTTATGCATTTTTCCTAAGATATTATTAATTCTTTGAAAAGATTGAAAAAATCAGTCATTCACAACCACTGCCGAAGGCGCCCTTAGGGTAATCTCGTAGTTCCTACGGCGTGGAGATGATGGGGTTGGTCCGTGGATTTTCCTTCCTTTTGCCGCATTTCGCTCAAAGGGTTGAAGGGAGATAGTGCATCAAGTAGTTCGCAAGGGCTAACTTGATCCAAATTTTTTTTGCTTATTCTTATGTCATTAGGCAAACCAAAATTTATATTCAAATCCAAGAATAATTCATGAATTGTCAATTAGTAAATAGTTAATGGTTCCCATAAATTTAGGCTTTTTGAGTTTTCAAAAACTTTTGATTTGAATTTACGTCATATCAAGAAATGACAATATGAACACTATAAATGAATGTAAGACAATAAGCTATAAATAATAATAACTACGAAGTATATAATGCAAGATAATAGTAAAGAGATAGAAAGATCAAACCAAACGACACCGAGATTTATAGTGGTTCAGTAACGAAGCTCTTCTTCGCCCTACTCCACTCCCCGAGTACCCAACTTGAGAGTTCACTTTACTATATCCACAAGCTCCCTTCAAGCGAAGAAAATTGTACAGCATCTCTTACACCAATTTTTGACACTAAGCTAAATGTTGAGCTCTAATCAAACTAGAACCAATCTCACACACATGTATTTTACTGACTAAATACTAACCCAATCTACCCGATCTTCACACGATCAACACAAGCTCACGATCTACTCGATCAACACACTATGAACACAAGATACAAGATCTACACGATGTACCCGATCTTACAACTACACAAGATTGATGTTTATGAACTTGATGTATTCTAAAATAGAATAAGGAAGCAACCAATGTTACAAATGCACTAACTATACTATAACACTTCGTATCTTGATGATTATGTGTGTTCTTCTCTTACACTTGGGATGACAGAATGTTTGGATCACTTTTGAATGAATTCAAACAAGTTAATGATAAAAGAAATGAGACTAAAGGGTGTAGAGAATTGACAACAAAATCAGTGCAAAGAGATGTGTAAAATGTGTGAAATGGTCTACTATTTTAAGCAAAAAGTCTCGGCTCCTAACGTACCGACAGTACCCTTAATTATTTAAGGGTACTATCCATAATTAATGGTATCGTCGATGCTCCCTTTTTATATCTTTTAGTAGGGAGGTTAAAATCTGATGAAGGTGCTTGTTTTTTTTTTTTTTTTTTTTTTTTTTTGGAAAAACGAGATTTTGAATAAAACATTTTATAAAAATTAGAAATACTTTGTCTAATTATTTTGTGTAAAAATATTTTGTCATATTTGTATGAAAAAATTAATTCTTTGATCATCCATCAAGTTTGATGTTCATTGTTCATACCTTTGGTGATTTGACGTCGACATGAGGATTCACAACTAAAAACTTGTTAACGTTAACTTTTACGAAGAATGTTTTGTTTTTTATTATTATCAGAACGTAGAGGATAAAAAATATAAATAACGGTTTTAGACATTATTTGTATGAACATAATTAATTATCAATAGACGGGCACTTTGATATACTTTTCACATTTTTTTTTCACATTTTTTTTTTCATTTAATTTTTCTTACTTTTTTCGTTGTTGAAACTTGTTTAATAAATCACATATGATTTTAACGCTACTTTTTATGTTCAAGCATTAAAACCTATAGTAAAATGAACATAACTCTTTATACAAAATTTTAAAAGTTTTACCTTCTTTTACTAGTAATTAAACATTCATAAGAGAAAAGTCCAAAATACATCCCTGAGGTATCTCAAATGATACGTTTACATCTTTTTTCTTTTTTTTTTGTCTCAAATATCATCCCTCCGTTAGTAACTTTGGAACAAATACATCCCTATGGACTAACGATGCAAAATTTTGCCCGTTAAGTACCCCACGTGTTAGTCACGTGAGGGGTATTTTTGTCTTTTTACTCACCCCTTTTATATATTATGCCTCTTTTAGGGGAAAATCATATCCCAGTTCTTCCCCAAATCTAAAAAAACCCTAATCCCCAAATCATAAACCTAATTCCCCAATTCAAAACAAAACCTACCCAAAATCAAGATACCCTAAGCATGTCCCACACTATGATTTGTAGATGTGGGCTACCAACTGTTATTCGAACTACATGGAGACCAGCCTACCCTGGAAGACGATTTTATTGGTGTCCAAAACCTGTAAGTTGTTAACAATTTGTTGAATTTGAAAGTGGATGTGTAAATTTAATTGTGTATTTAATTATTTATAATTGTTTCTTGTAAGGAACCTAATGATGGGTTTCAAGACTGGGTGGATCCTCCTATGTGTGCAAGATCCGTCATGATTATTCCTGGATTATTAAACAACATGAATCAGCTTCAAGAAACAGTTAGTGTAACTGCTGCAACAGCAAGGGAAAATGCTTCAAAAGCTAGAAGATTGAAGATCATGTTAGGATTAAGTTGGTTGTTCTTTGCTATGTATTTGATGATGAAATGAAATGAAATGTAGTAATGTAATGTTTCAAGTTATTAATGAAATATGTATGGTTTTTTTGGCAATTGACTGTGTTAAGGTTGAAATGGGTTAAATTGATATAAGTGCAAACAATGTGGTTGACTTTCAATGGGTTGAATTAGTTTGACTGATCAATAGGGTGTTAGAAGGTGTGAAATGTTAGCAAAGTCCTTGGTTTTTACCACAAATTGGACTATTCTTTTCCACTGAAATAGGATCTTGACCAGTGCTGTGTAGGTATCTTCCTCAAATAGTCATAGGCTTCTTCATCCAGCTTTTTTAACTTGTCCATTGCCCTATCAAAATACTGAACAGTTGTAGCTGATGCACATTTCCAAACTAATTTTTTGTATTCTTCACCTTTCCATTTTTGCTTCATATTCTCATAAATATGTCTTACACAAAATCTATGCTCAGCACATGGGAATACTTTTGCAATTGCAGGTATAAGGCCCTACAATAGCATAAATTAGAATTAGTAATTATTAGACACATTTAATAAATAGATAGGAATTAAGGAAGTTTACCTTTTGTCTATCAGTTATAAAAGTGAAATTGGACATGGGTCCCAAATCCAAGTCATCACCCAAACAAGTCAGAAACCAACACCAAGCACTCATGTTTTCTGCTTCCACAATGGCATAGGCAAGTGGATATGTCCCATGGTTTGCATCTATCCCAACAGCAGTGAGTAATTGACCTGGGTACTTTCCTTTCATAAAACAACCATCTAGCCCAAGCAAGTCTCTTAACCCTGCTTTAAACCCTCTTTTCAAAGCTCCAATACACACATATATCCTTTTGAACTGTCTTGTTGTTTCATTGGGATTATAGTCTCTTTCTAGATCTAGCTTAACAGTTGTGTCTTCATTGCTCCTTTGTAGCTCTAAGACATAATCTCTTATACCACCATACTGTTCACTAAAATCACCCTTAACCTTCATCACTGCCTGACCCTTTGCTCTTTTGATCTTGCTTGTAGAGATATTAAGTTGATATTTCTGTTGAAGTTGTTCCTTTAAGGCTTTAATTGGGATTTCAGGGTTTGGTTTGATGACTTCTTCAATATCTTTGGAAAGAAACTTGTTTGTGCACTTTTTCACATCTCTTGTTTGCAGACAATCATGTGAATCATTTAGGGTTTGCACAGTCCATGTGCCTTGATTGTCATTTGAAATGTGCAAAGTCCATGGGCATGTAATATGTTCATAAAGATAAGAGCCCTTTTTCCCACCTACCTTTATCCTCAATTCCCCCACTTTTTTTATTCCCTGCCCAACATCATTTGGCCCACTTGTACTTGACCCACTAGCTTTTGTTGGCCCAGTGGACTCTGTAAACACAGGACACTTTCCCCTGCATACTACTCTTACCCTTTGTTTATCATTTTTTCAAGTGTACAACTGTCTTCTAGTAGCCACAGCAACTTCATTAACCATTGCTGAAATTTCTTTTTTATTCCCAAACTGTCTTCCCACAAAGAATGACTCTTTACTTTGACCTACACTCCCACTATGATGACCTACTTCCTTTCTTAAATTTTCCATTGCTCTCTTTCTTCTATTAGTATTTTTTCCATTAACACTTTCAGTCTCACTTTCACTTTCAATGTACATAGGCATATCAAAGTCATCTAGATCATATGCTTCTTCCACTCCTAAGTCAACAGTCTCACTGGCATTGTCATTTCTAACTCCAGTCCATTCTGCATCTGTATCAACATTTTTATAGAATTCTTCCATATCTACATCCACTTCATTTATCTCATGTTCCTCGTCTGTTTGTATATAATCACTATCTTGGCTATCCTCAGTCTCAGAACTAGTCTCATACTCTCCACTAAAACTCTCAGAGTTACAAGCATCACTAGTCTCATTCACACTTGTTGCCTCATTGAAAATAGGTGCATCACCATCCACAGGCACACTTGGTCCATCTACATTAGCATTCATAGGTGGTCCATCTACATTTGCATTCTCACTTGGTCCATCTACATTAGCATTCATAGATGGTCCATCTACATTTGCATTCTCACTTGGTCCATCCTCAAGCAACAACATTGGCAATCTAGTTTCCTTCAAACCAGGCTTCTTAAAAGGCATCCTAACTAGACTTGAATTCAAAGCAGGCTTCTTAATGGTCTTCTTAACTAAAGCACTAGTTTCTTCTACATCTATTTCCTCCAAAATCACTTTCTGTGGTGATGTAAATGGTGATTTCAAATAAGTATCTAGGACTGTATAATCATGCTCAATATACACATCAATCAGTTTGATCTTATTAGCATACCCAACTAAGTTAAGCACATCCATATCACCACCTAGTGCTTGTAATCCATGATCTAATTCAGAGTTAGGTACTCTCCAATGATAGAACATCTTACAACCTTTACCCTTGTAACCTAACATTTTAACCATGTCATTTAACTCAATCACAGAAAATAAGTCCACATCTATAAAGTCCACATAATTATGTTTCCCATTTGTGTAGGTTCTACCTGGGGGTTCAGTGAAAAAACCACCATGATGAATCTTCAATGAGAAAAAGTTTTGTCTTGAACCTGCTATTAACAATTAACAAATACAATATTAGGGTTTCAATCGTTAAAAGATTATGTTGTTATAAGTAAAATTAAACTTACTGTATGCTTGTTGTTCATCCACAGGATCATCATAGTCGCGAATTTTCCATTCCACAACCACCATTGTTTTTAATTATAACTGGATTTGGGGTTTTTAATTGAACACTGGAATTGGATTTAGGGGTTTTTAGTTTTTCGCCTCTTGGTATATCTGTGTGTTTTAGAGGGAAAACGAGGTGGTGGGATATGATTTTCCCCCTAAAAGAGTCGTCATATATAGCAGGGGTGAGTAAAAAGACAAAAATACCCCTCACGTGACTAACACATGGGGTACTTAACGGGCAAAATTTTGCATCGTTAGTCCATAGGGATGTATTTGTTCCAAAGTTACTAACAGAGGGATGATATTTTAGACAAAAAAAGAAAAAGGATGTAAACGTATCATTTGAGATACCTCAAGGATGTATTTTGGACTTTTCTCCATTCATAAATTTCTAACCAAATATAACACATTATATTTCGAGTTGTAGATTAGAGCAGTTAATTCGTTAAAATTTGATAAAACACATAAAATCACATGTGATTTAAACAAATGTGATTCTTACCACATGTTATTTATCACATGTGATTATAGTGGTTTCATGAATAAATTGCCCTAATCTAGAAGTTGATAATAATATGTGTTATATGCTTGAAAAGTCACGAATATGTGGTTTGCATTGCAAAAAGCCGGAAACCTTTTTAATTCATACACAAAAAATTATGTCAATTTTGATTCAAGAGGCATTTACATATATATCCTTGCAAATTTAAAAAATTACATATATATCCTTTTGATGCATTAAAAGCATTGTACTTTAAGCATCAAAAACTAGTAAAAATGATATATATGAAAATTTTGAAATTTCCAAAGATAGACATGAAATTATGCCTTGATTTCAATTGTGTAGTGTTCGAAATTTCAAATTAATGTTAAATCACATATGATATATTATGTGAATATCAATACTAAAAACGTGAAAACAAAACGTGAGTTGTATTTCCTCTAAAGTAAATGAAAGTGGCAATTTATAGAAAGATAATAAAATACTCGTAGCAGATGTTAATACGTTCACAAGATATTTGTATTATAAAAATATTTGCGTAATTGCAATTTTAGTTACAATATTTATTAGTACTTTTCTCTTTTTTTCTCAATTAAAAAAATTAGTGAATAAGATTTATCCCCGGAAGAAATTGTAGTATCCTCCTCTTAATTATACTAGTCTTTATATGAATCACTAAGAAAAATACGCCTCGCACTTATAGTAATAATTGTCCCACGCTAGCAAGAAAGTAGAATCATTGAATCAAATGTTTATATAATCACCAAACAAACTCTCATTGTTCATTACACTTTAAAAAGAAAAACAGAATGCTTAAATTAAAGAAAAACTCGAAAAACCCAATGTAAACAATCACGAATACGTTAATTTAAAGAAAAAATCGAAAAACAAAAGACTCATGGAGTCAAAGTAAACACTTTTGGTTGGGTAGCATGAAATAAAATGCCAAAATCAACATTTTGGAAGATCCAAAGGTGGTGGAAGCAGCTTTTGGTTAGGGAGCTTACCATCCATAACAGCCCATGCCATTTTCAAACCCCAACTCAAATGAATCTCAATATGACAATGCATAAACCAAACTCCTGGATTATCAGCCCGAAACCGGATAGCCACCCATCCACCCGCTGGCACACCAACTGTATTCCTTTCAACAGGATCAACAAGATTGAAGTTAGCAGGGTCAGTTGCTGAATTAAAATTCCCTGTCCCTTGACCCACAACATAAAAGTTGTAGCCGTGGAGATGAAGAGGATGGTTTTCGGCCCCCTGGATGCTTGTACCTTGCATCACTAGCTCCACAGTGGTGTTGTATGGCAGGGTTACCACTTTTGTCCCATGGGAAACCATGGTGTTGTTCGGTGGTGGGCCCGTGTAATTGAACTGATTAAGAGGGAATGTTGGGAAATTTGCTGCGAGTAAGTTAAGTTTCCTGGAGTATTGGGCTTGAAGAAGTGCGGTTGTTGGATTATTGAAAGAAACATTGTTAACTGACGCCGAAAATTTGGTTCCATTTGGACCTTGACATGTTTGGTTTTTTGGACATGGGTCGGTTCCAAGCCCGACCGTGAAAAAGTATTGTTTTTGAACAGTTTGTGGAACGTTTACAGGAAATTGTGAATTTCCTAAACTACGGAATTTGCTGGTCCAGTTGGCAACATATGACGTGGCATTGATAGCGGGTAGTGGAGGTAGGGCGAGGCCTTTGATGGAACTATTGGAGAATGGCTTGATATCATGGTTGTATTCCAAAACACCAACGACAGTTGTGTTATCAAAAGTTCCTGAAGCAGCTGTAGAATAGGGTCGAGCGGCCATCAAGAATTTGGCATTTGAGGAGAGGCTTTTGGTCTTGAAAAGAACATTGGTTGTTTGGCCCGGTGTGATGTAGATTGTATCTGTTTGAAATGGCTTCACATAGTTTGCATCAGCATCAACAATTGTAAATGTATGGTTCATAATTTTGAAGAATAGTTCGTCATTGAGGGCAGCATTGATCAATCGAAGGAGATAAGTCTTCCCGGGCTTCACTTCTAGTCGAAAAGTTTCTGCATGTGAATTAATTCTAGTTCTTATTAGTTCACAAAAAGTAAAATGGAACAAAAGAATATGATCATATAGAATAGTTACCCTTTGAACAATTGTATAACGGGCCTGGAAGCCCATTAATGGTATAAGCGTCTGAGGTATTGGCGCCTGCTCCAGTTTGAAGAGCCTGGTTGATCACGGCCTCGGTGTCGTTGTTCCACCACTCTCCTATTATGTAAAACGACACATTTTAGCATATGAAAACAAGCATTAATTGCCCCAACCATTATAAGGATAAGGTTCAATTATTACCAAATATAATTGGGACTTCCTTGTAAGGCTTTACAAAAGGGTAAGAATTGTTAAGCCTAGGTAGAATGATAATTGGGCCATAAAGGGTTGACCTAATCCATGAAATATGGGCATGATACCAAAGTGTTCCTGTTTGTCCAATAATGGTAAAGTTGTAAACATATGATTGGCCCGTTTGAATTGGGCATTGTGTTATGTATGCTGGCCCATCAGCCCATCCAGTTCGAAGTTGTCGAATTCCATGCCTGCCCTCATCAGAGACATATCAGTAAAAATCAATTTCTGTTCATTATGCCAACTTTTTGAAAAACTGAGAAAAAAATGTGTACCAGTGGAGAGTGATATTATTTGAGACATGATTAACAACTTTGATCACCAATCGGTCACCTTCCCTAGCAATGATCCTCGGGCCTGGGAATTTCCCATTGACGGTTATTATGCTTTTCGTTTTACACAACCTCGTTACATTTTGCAGCCGTATCTATAAACAAAAACAGATTTCAAATAAAGGCAACTTATGAAAATCAATTTTATAGTTATCTTAAGACTTACGTTGAACTTGTAGTGTCTGGTAACGCCTGTAGCAGTATTTTGGGCCATTGTCAATTCAGGGCACAAGCAAATAAAGCCTGAGATGAAGAGAAAAGCAGCCAAGGAAGTTGCTGATACACCCATGTAGATTGCTTTTAATATATAGTACTTTGGAAAGATGATTATATTTGAAAGAGTTTTGGTTTTTATAGTGATCTATCTAAGATATATGTATGATTGTGAAGAACACATATTTACCTACTTCATGAGGACCAAATGTACACTGGAATGGTGTTAAGGTCAATTTAACTTATCGTCAACTCTTCTAGTTTAGTATGACATATTGACTGAATTACCCTTGTTTATTTAGGACTTTATATATGTTCTTGTATGTGTCATCCTCTCTTTAAAAAACTTTGGATTATACTTTTTGGCCAAGATATATGTGATAAATCTATATATAAACATACCAATATATTGGTTGTAGTTTATAAATTCATTAACCTTAGAGCAATGCTGCAATGTCACATTGGATGAAAGTGGCCTCAATGGCTCAATTCATTAATATGCTAACAAGATCTTACTTTTCTATTCATACTAGTACAAACTATTGGTATTAGAGTTTAGCTTGTCTGTGTTCGTTTTTTTATTAATAGCCTTTATACGAGATATTGGAGTCAAAACCTTAGAGCAATGCTGCAATATGGTAACATGTTCAAAACAACCTTTATAACTCTACATAGTGATATAGGGGGATTCAAACTTTGATAACATAGTGATAGAGGAGATGCTGTGTTTATTACTCGTAAGATATATAAGTGATCTTGTGAACTCAAAACAATTTATTGATAATAATACTTATTATAAAAGAACTTATAAATATACATAAACATCTAAAAAGGAAAGAAAAAAAAAAGTAATATAGTTGGAGGTACTTAGGGAAAGTTTGATACAGTTGGATTTGGCAAAAGACTAGAAAAACAGAAAATAAAAATGCATAATATTGATTTCAACCGTTAAGTCTTGTTAACTAAAACTAAAAACAATGGTTAGAATTTGTTAACCAATCAAATATTTTTGCTCTAATGATAAATATCGTAGGGTTATACAGGTTAGGTTGTGATGGCACAGATGCAACCAAATAGGGGACTTAAAAACTTACAATCAAATCTTTTTGTTATGCAATCAAAAAAGTTTGTATTACACTAATGCATGCTCTAATGATAAATATCGTAGGGTTATGTAGGTTAGGTTGTGATGTCAAAGATGCAACCAAATAGGGGACTTAAAACCTTACAATCAAATCTTTTTGTTACACTAAGGCATGCTCCAAATGAACCACTTTGTCTAGATCAAGTGGCTACTAGGGGTAACCTTGGGGTTGTTTCCTTTGGAGGTCTCGGGTTCGAGGCTTGCCAATAGGGTTTTCCTCCTAGGCCAAGCGGAAAAAAAGAGTGAGGTTTATTCCCCAAAGGCGAAGGTACAAGTAAGGCATACTGCCCTCTTGGATGTCACTACACGACTCGAGTCACTAACTACTAACTAGAAGTTCTAAAAAGAAATAAAGAGAAAGAAAAAACATGCTCTAATGATAAATATTGTAGGGTTATACAGGTTAGGTTGTGATGGCACAGATGCAACCAAATAGGGACCTTAAAATCTTCTATATCAATTGAAAAAGAATAAGACATCGCAACTAACTTCCTTTTAAGCAAAAATACTTAACTTCCTTTTAAGCAAAAATAATTGAATCATGATATGGATTGAACTAGACCCAGCGATAGTTAAATATTGTATAGCATTACCCTTTAATGTTTGAAGTGTACGGGAATCAATGTGGTTACCGCAATGTATATAAATAACTAGTTATAAATCCCGTGCACGCACGAACATGAATTCATATTAGTGTGGATAAAGAATAATCACCTTTTGAATTGCATAAATCCATAATTGTACAATTTTGAACTTTAGAAATGTAGATAAATAATACTTAATGATGCGTTGCAATTTAACCCCATGTAAGAGTTGTTATTCTGGATTTGTTACACGCGTATGTGAAAATTACAAATTAAAATACTATTAATTAACATTGTACATAAATTGTTGTTATATATACAATCTCATGTATTGAACTGCATATAACAATTTAGTTATGTTTGTAAAACAACCTGATGAATACAAGTGGGGTCTTGCTCATATTTGTTTGTTCGAGTTTAATCATCCAAATTAACATACACGAACAAATTAATGAACTTCTTGTTAAATTAGTTGTTTGTGTTCGTCCATTGAGACGTTGAGCGAAATGCATGGAAAGAAAAAAATACAACACCCAAAAGATCTCAAAGTTTGTATGCAGATAATCTTTAAGATTTTCTGATGACCACCAAATCATACTTTATAATATACTACAAAAATAGAATCATTATGCATATGTAGATACCATCAAATTTCTTCCATTTTGAGATACCAAAATAGTTGTAAGATTGATACAATGGAAATGTGATCTTAACTAAAGGTTGAAGGCCAAGTTAAATTTAAATAAAACATCTTAGTTGTTTGCAAATGCAATCCACGTCTTCGTATTGTTAATGTGATCTTAACTAAAGTTTAATGGCCGAGTTAAAGTTAGATAAAGCGATGTAGTGGTAAAAAATAAAAAATAAAAATAAAAATAAAATACAATCCATACTTCCTTAATGAAAAGGGAAAAATGACACTATTAGTTCTCTACTTTCATTTTTTCTCAATTAAAGTATTCTATTATTTGAGAAAAGTCTAAAATACATCTCTGTGGTATGCTAAAAGCCTGTTTTTCATCTATTTTCTTTTTTCTAGAACAAAATCATCCACCATTAGTAAAGTTGGCATAAATACATCCCTCAGTTAGTAATATCAGTTACTATGGACTAACGATGCAAATGATTTTCCGTTATCTCCTAACAAGAGTTAAAATAGTTGCATCATTAGCTCTCATTGAGTTAAAATATTTGCACCGTTAGTCCTCATTGACTATAGAGTTAAGATATTTGCATCGTTAGTCCTCATTGAGTTAAAATATTTGCATCGTTAGTCCTAATTAAGTTAAAATATTTGCATCGTTAATCCTCATTGACTATTCTTACGTTTGTATCAATTTTTCGTCCGTTTTTTTTTTTGCGTTTTCATCCGTATTTATTCGTTTTCTCATGTTTTTATCAGTTTTCGTCCGTTTTCATATGTTATCATCCATTTTTCTCATGTTTTTATCTGTTTCTTCCGTTTTTCTCACGTTTTTATCCATGCTCATACTTTTTTATTCGTTTTCGTCTATTATTTTACGTTTTCATCCGTTTTTCTTATATTTTATCCGGTTTCATCCATTTATATACATATATAATATGTATGAAAACGGATAAAAATATATGAAAATAGATAAAAACGTATGAAAACTTGACATTTGATAAAAATGTTTCTAAATCGATTTTAAATCACGATTTTGACACCTTTCTGGTCTGAATCATCAAAAGTGTAAAACACGAAAGTTGTCCAGAATAATGTTTTACATCAAGACATGTGAGACTTTAACCTGAAATTGCAAAACAGTGGCTGTTTACTACCAAAACTTAAACGGTTATGAATTTGGTCAATAACCATTTAAGTTTTGGTAGTAAACAACCACTGTTTTGCAATTTCAGGTTAAAATCTCGCGAGTCTTGATGTAAAACATTATTCCGGACTGCTTATCTAAACGGTAGGAAGTGAAATAACAAATTAATGTTCTTAGTAATCAATCACAAACACCCTACAAACATCAACATTAATCTTAAAAGTTGTTGTCTTACTTACATACGACAAATAAACTATAAAAACTAATATATCCTTTATCCTAATTGACTTAATATTTAAAAATAATAATAATAAATAAAAAATAAAAAATAGACAATATTTCACCGTTCATCCATAAACTTGTCGCAATTTGCGCGTTTCGTCCCTAAACTTTTTTTTGGCATTTTCGTCCCTAAACTATGCAAAATTGGCGTGGTTGGTCGTTTTGACAAACGGACGTTAGATACTATCGTTATCTGACGTGTCTACTATGGGTAGTTTCGTCATTTCACACATAACCCCTTCCAAAAATATAGATCGTTTGCGTATTTGGTCCCTAAAAGTTTTCAATAAAGAAACTTTGATGTACTTTTTCCTGAAGCTTTCGTTTTCCAAGATAGTGCATGCAAAAAACTTTCCCGCCCAATCACATCAACATAAAATCACAAAAGTCTCGAAAATCGTCCCAAAACTCTGCCAAGAGTGGTGTCTGTAACAATGTCCGCACCAACATGGAAGATGCGCAAAAGAGGAGTCAGGGTCCCTACAGAAGAGTTGGAGACACAATGTGAGAATGATTATGGTAATGAGTTGAAATCCAGTTGATTTGAGTTTATTTTGCCCTTAGCTTATGTTTATATATGTTTAGGTACTAAGTAATTGACTTTATATTGCAGAATTTGAGTGGTATTTATTCACCATACGTATACATCACGGAGGGCCCTTTATGCGTTTCCCTGATAGGGAATACGTAGGTGGTGCAGAAGACATATTTGATAGGGTAGATGTTGATGTTTTATCTGTGTTTGATCTAGACCAGATGGTTCTACAGTTGGGCTACACAGGTCAGAATGAGCCTCTGTTTTACCACTATCTAAGTCCTATGAGTACCTTAGACCACGTCTTGTTTCCCATGTCATCTGATGATGATGTGAGATGTTTGGGTTATCTAGTAGGTGGTTTCAAGTTGATAGAAGTGTACATAGAGCACGGTTGTTCTAGGGTTACTTGGAAAACAAGGGTAATAATAAAGGAACTTGTGTCTAGTCAACCTAGTGCCTCTAAGGTAACTAAACCTCGTCAAATGTTGGCCCTAACATGGCTTGATAACACTGATAATTTTGCACTTCCAGCCAAGTCAACTCAAGGTACCCATTTTACACAATTGACTTTAAGTGAATGTGGTGAAAACCAAAACAATGACCTTCCCCACATAGATTCACAGTTTGGAAATTTAAATTTAAGTTTCACCCCAGTTGTACCTGCTGGTAAAGAGGTTGTTTCAAAAAAACTTGCTGATATAGTTAGGATGATGGAGTTTGATGAGAATGAGTTAGATATGCCTCCTTCATTTAGTTATTTGGATGCCATGAATGTCGACACCACTAGTGGATTAAGTCACGATGAACATTTTGGTGTTGCTGACCTGGACTTAAATGTAGGCTTGCCTGTTTTTGTCCTAGATGATCCCCAAACACATACAACTGAGGGTCACCAGGATAACGGGCAAAGGGCACAAGAGGTTGAGGTTGAGCAGGGTAATGGTGTGAGGGCACAAGAGGTTGAGCAGGATGACATTCATAATGTCAATGATAGTGATTATGAAGGAGGCTCAAGTGACAATGCAAGTTCAAGTGATGAAGGAGAGGCTGCAATTATGAATGATGAAGGACACACTGGATTTGAGCCTCCTGTGCAAGTAAATGATTTTCATCTAACAAGGTATAATCCTTCTGTCAGTATTGGCAACAGCAGTGGTGATCAAGTAAATAAGTATAGACTAACTGGGAATAAAGCTTATGACAGCATTGGCAACAGCAGTTTAGTTGGAGAGGTTGTAAGTGGAGTAGAAGCTGTTAGTTTTGAAGGTTTTGAGAGTCAATCAGGTTCTGAGGGTAAACCAGATTTTGCTGTTAGGAAACAGTTATGGGAAATAAGAAGAGCAATTAAAGCTGACATGTCAAAGAATACTATTATGAAGTATTATTTTTCCACTTGATAAGAGTTTGCAACCCTAGAAGAGGTGAAGGAAAGAATATACATGCATGCAGTTGAGAGTAGGAGAAATTTGAAGTTGGTCAAGAATGATGGTCTTAGGATAAGAGCTGTATGTGATAACCAAATTCTTGTGTTTACAGAGTCACTCTTAGGTGGATCAACAGGCCCAACTATAGATACAGGTGTTAGGCCTAGTGGATCAAGTGGCCCATTGGGTAGAGGGACTAAAAGAAAGAGCAACGTTGTAGGAATTTCTGATGATGTTGATGATCAATGCCCCTGGGTCTTGTATGTAGGCAAAGACAAACTTAGGCAAAACTGGATAGTAAAGACACACAAAGAGAAACACACTTGCCTTCAATCAAGGGAAATCAAACACTGCACTTATAAATATTTGGCAAACAAGATCTATGACCTAGTTAAGGTTAATCCAGAGATCCCAGGAAAGGCAGTTCAAGACCAGCTCCAGCGTGAATTACATCTTCATGTTTCTATTACAAAAGCATTCAGGGCCAAAGCTAAAGCAGAAAAAGATGTTACAGGTGATCACAACCTGCAGTATATGATGCTTAGAGACTATATTGGTGAATTGCTGTCTACAAACCCTAATACGACTGTGAAGCTTGTAATTGATAGAGATTCTACTAATCCTAGTGAGCCTAGAAGGGTGTTTAAAAGAATATATGTTTGTTTGGGACCGTTGAAGGAAGGCTACAAGGCTTGCAAAAGAGAATTGTTGGGGCTAGATGGTTGTTTCATGAAAGGTCCTTATCCAGGCCACGTGTTGGTCGCTGTTGGACTTGATCCTAACAATGGGATTTACCCATTGGCTTATGCCTTGGTGGAAGCTAAAAGTAAGAGTTCATGGTCTTGGTTCTTAATGTGCTTGGGTGATGACATAGATCTAGGCCCTAGATCTAATTTCACATTCATGAGTGATAGACAAAAGGTTAGTAACATGCTCCTCTAGTTGAATTCTTTAATACCCAACACAATATAAGTTATGATTTTGATAACTTAGTTGGTTTATGCAAGGACTTGTTCCAGCCTTAAAATCTATCTTCCCAAATGCAGAACACAGATTTTGCTTGAAGTACATTCATGAAAATATGAAGCAGCAGTTTAGTGGATTGGAATATAAGGAAGCTTTGTGGAGATGTGCATCTGTTACAACCGTGGCTGGTTTTGAAAAGTGTATGGAACATTTGAAGGCTTTTAAGAAGGAAGCACATGAATGGTTGAGCAAGATACCAGCTGAACATTGGGCAAGATCTCATTTTTCTGGTAATTTTTTTTTTTTTGTTATTTAAAAGGAAAAAATGGTTCAATAGTAGACATGTATATCATTTAAGTGTTTCATATTTTCATGTTATAGGTAGAGCAGTTACAGATTTATTGATCAACAACATTTGTGAGGCCTTTAATGGTAAAATAGCTCCAGCAAGGGACAAGCCAGTCATTACACTTTTAGAGTAGATCATAGAATACTGCATGAAGAGAATAGTAGTTGTACAAGGTGTAATTGACAAAACTGATGGGCCTCTAACCCCAACTACAGCTAAAATATTGGAAAAGATTACGAGCGAGGCTGATACGTTGCGGGTGATATGGAATGGAGGAGTTAAGTATCAGGTAACAGGGGCATGGGGTGATCAGTGTGTTGTGAATGTATAGGATAAGGTATGTACATGCAGGAAATAGGAATTGACATGGATACCTTGTAAGCATGCTGTTGCAGCCTGTTGGAATATGGGACTCAATGGCATTCAAGTTGGACCTCCTGAGTCTTGGGTACATAGTTGTTATTGGTTGTCCACATGGAAGGAAGTATACTCTCACTTAGTGGAACCAATTAGAGGCAGCAACTACAGAGCTCTTGCCACCAAAGCATCATGTCCAGGTTGGAAGACCAAAGAAGAAGAGAAGAAGGTCTAAGTATGAGGATGCACCCTGTGTAGAATATGGAAAACTGACCAAAAGAGGGAGAGTTATTACTTGCAGACTCTGCGGTAACGCAGGACACAACAAGGCTACATGCAAAGGACAAGGTCAACCTTCTAGAAAAGGTAGTTATTAGATTTGCATAGTTATGTTTTTTGATTGTTTTAAATTTGGTACTTTTTTAAACCTGTTTTCTTATGTAGGTTTCAACAAAGCTGGAGCTCGGCAAGCTAAGGGTAATAGGTCTGCTCAAGCTGGTCCTAGTTCAGCTGTCCAAGGTGGAGATGTAGCTGCTCAAGCTTGTCCTAGTTCAACTGTGCAAGGTGGAGATGTAGCTGCTCAAGCTGGTCCGAGGTCATCTGTGCAAGGAGTATCTGGTGCCTCTCAAGCTGGTCCTAGTTCAAGTGTCCAAGGAGTATATGCTCGTATTCCAACTCAATCCGGCCAAGTCAATGACAGTGAATGGGCTTTCCTTTAGCCATCTTTTAAATTCAGGACAAATTTGTGTTTTACTACTATGGCTGTTATCAAACGTCTGTAATGAAAGTCCACATAAGTGGCAAACATCAAAGTCCACATATGTGGCACTGATCTAAGTCCTTCTATAGGCAGACATTCAAGTCTACATCTGTGGCAAATTTCTAAGTCCTTTTATAGGCAAACTTATATAAGTCAACTTGTGTGGCTAATTTATTTGTTGTGTTGCATTTCTGTAAATTAGCCGACTTATTTTAGATGGTTTGTGACCTGTTTGACTACAATTTGTCAACCGAAACTACTTATGTGAAAGATGGGTAAGAATCACAATGTGCATCCTGGATATGTATAATGGTGTTTCACTTGGTAAAGTGAAATGCAGCAAACAAGTGAACACGTGGTTGTATACCAACTCAATCCACCAAAGGAAAAAACAGTGATTAGCAAACGATTTTTTTGTACTTGTTTGTTACCATTTGAAAGTAACAATTTTTTTTTAAATGGCTTGGAAACTTACCAATTTTACTTCCTATAAATACCACCATCAAACACAATTTGTCACACACAATTTCAAACACACTACAAACAACAATTAAAAACATAAATGGCTTGCAAACTTCCTCACACCGTCGAAGAATTGCAAATACACATCAAGAAATAGACCGAGAAAGGTGACACGGATCGCCAGAATACACAGCGTGCGAAGATATCTCAGTAGAGAGGAAAGCCGTCATCGACTAGTTCATGTACGATGAATATTGCAAGGACGCTGCCATTGCTGACTCGCTGTGGGGTTGTGTTTCTCAAATACAATCGCAAATCTCCAACAAGATCCGTTGGAGTTATGTGGAAAATATGGCAGCATGTGATGATGGTGCATCCACTTCATCTGTTGCACCGAGAGTTGTTGAGCAACAACCTCATCTGGATCTCTTTCAGCTAAGCTTTGAAGAAAATGTAGTGGCAGCTGATGATGGGGGCTGGAACGAAGAAAAGGACCGGGAGCTTAGCAGGTTGGAAGCTCACTTAGAAGCCGAGAAGTTTACGACCATTGCTACTTACGATGACGGTTACCTCTACGACAACTCTTAGACCTGGGATCACCGGGATTACAACTGAAGTTTTATGTATTTTTTATGTTATATTTATGCAATGTTTTAAATTTATGTACTTTTTAAAATCCTAATTATATATGCAATATTTAAATTGTAACGTTTTATATGTGTGACCATGGTCACCACTGCTACTAGCCTTAGCTTAATGGGTTGGTTTATTTGTGTGTCATTTATTAGCCATATCTTTGGTTTGGATAAAATTGGAATGAGATGAGACTTTACTTCACTATCCAAGTTGGTAGGATCATTTACTTTACTCTAAAGGTTGTGCCATATTTTTGTATTTTCAAATACACCCGTTTGACTTTCATTGTATGAGGTAGGTTAAGGAGTATTAAATGTTCACATCAATTGAATGTGGTGGCATTTTGTGATTGGAAATGACTGTTTTGGCCTTGGTTATGTAAACACTATTTTCTTCTCATGTTTGCACACATGATAAAAGTAAGACATGTCATGACTGCTTATAGGGTACCAAACACTATTTCTTTCTTTACTGTCACGTGAATACTTTTGCATTTTTTAACACTAAACAAGCATAAGTTTTCCTTTATAAAAACCAAAGACACCAACCAATCTCCCACCACCCAAGTCTAGCTACTGAAATAATGAGTTCCAAGAACAAAGGTTGTTTCAAACACACCCTCAATTGCAACATCCTCCTCCTTTTCATTTATAACATACTTTTTTTAATTTTAATGGTTTTCTTAACTTTTTTGCACAAATCATTTATGTTAACAGCAGTGACTCAAGCTCCATCAACAGCTGGACTGACTCAAGTTCCACCAACAGCTGGGATGGCTATTTTCCAAAGGGTTATTCAGGTTCAGTGACCAAAAAGAATGATGCTAGGAAATTTAAAACTCCTAAAAACTCTGAGAAAGAGCTTTTTGATGAAAGGAGAAAGGTGCTAGGCCTTCCCAATGGTCAGTTCTGTAAAGATAATGGTATCAAACCATTTGCTCCAGCAATTGCCAAAGCTTTTCCAAAAGGGAAGAGTAAAAGGAAAATGTTTTAGTTGATTTAGGAGGTAGTATGATTGAATAAACTTGTTGTAACCTGAATAAACATGTTGTTACCCTTTTGTACTAGTTTATTTGGTATTTGTAATTGACCTGTTGAATGGTAGGCTAACCATGTACTACTGATAAGATAACAATAGTACCAGTACTAACTAATTAATACGGTTAGAAAAAATTTTGTACTACCAGTATTAACATTTTACTACTATTAGATATAAGGAACTTAGTACTGTTGAGCTTCTAAACGTGTGAAGTCCACCCAACCCAAACCGTTAAGTACAATTCATAGCTACATTCCCAAACGAAAGCGAAATATAAATTTTTTAAAAATTTTGATGGTTTTGTCTGGTTTATTTATGTTTGTCATGAAAGACTATTAATTTGGTTCCCTTGTAGTATTTTGTCATTTCAAAAAGTTAAGACGCAACTTGTTTTAAAGGATTGTGCTTTAAAATAAAAACAAACCATAAGGCTCTAGTTTGACTTAGGGAAGTCAATAAACTATAAGGCTCTAGTTTGACTTAATAAAGTCAACTAAGTGAGCCATTATTGAATATTCACTTGTAAACCTGTTTTGTTACTTTTAAAACTCAACATGGGTAAAATTAACTTATTACAATTTATATTTTACCAATTGCATATGCAGTATAGTGTCGTGTTTGGAATAATAAACGAATTTGACTATTAAAGTCAACATATTTTTTTGGTCAACAATGTGAATAATACCACTATTAGATATACACATGAAAATAACCATAAACTGAAGGTCATACGGGTGCATAAATTGAAAGTCAAATGTACATCATGAAAATAACCATAAACTTTATTTGAAAATAAATAAATAAATAAAACATGTAATTAAAAAGAAAAGAAAACTCACAAAATCAACAACAAAATTATTATTTAACAAACTTTTTTCAATACACGATTAAATTAATCAGACTCATATGACTTATACAATTCATCATACGAGAATGTTTCTAAACATTCTTCTTCCTCTTCTTCATTACATTTAACATATTTGTTTTTCTTTTTATCCCTTTCTTCTAATCTCCTAACAGCATTGATCTCCTTCCGATGCTCATCGGCCCTCTTTTTTGTAGCAAGCATGCGCCTTTCAACTTCAGCAGCGCTTGGACCAGCCTTCTCCTTTTCTTCATCCACCTCCTTCTTATCCTTATCCTTCGAGCCTTTTTCCAACAAAGGCACCTCTGGCTCTTTTGGATCTTCCCTTGGTCGTTTCATCACTTCCTTGTTTTCTTCTTCTGTGTTTTCGGTTGCAACAACATCTCTGGCTCTCTTGGTTCGTGACATTTTTACTTACACTTTAAGTTGTTTGATGTTTAATAGTAGTAGATTGGTATGCTGCATAATGTGGCAGTAACCAATATATAGACACATAATGGGGAAAACGAAGAGTCTGTATTAAATTTTACAGGCTTTTTTTGGACTCTTCGGTTCCCAATTATTTGTTGGAAATATGAACACATTTATATTTCCATTTTCTTTGGGAATGTACCTATGAATTGTATGTAATGGGTTGGGTTGGGTTGGGTGGTCTTCACACGGCTTTATTGGCTCACCAGTATGAAAATTTCTTATATCTAACAGTAGTAAAAATTTAATACAGTTAGTGCAAAATTTGACTTTATTAAGTCAAACTACAGCCTTATGGTTTGTTGACTTCCCTAACTCAAACTACAGCCTTATGGGTTGTTTTTTTTATTTTGTTATTTGAAAAAAAAAAAAAAAAAATCCTTTAAAACAAGTAGCATCTTAACCTTCTGAAATGACAAAATACTAGGGGTAAACCTTTAAAACAAGTAGCATAATCCTTTAAAACAAGTAGCATCCTCACTTCAATGGGATAAACCTTGAAGAGTGGGTAGCTCCAATACCGGGTCTATCATGCTTAACAGGCTTGCATGAGATATAAAACTCAAGAAAGGTAGTGTCCAATCATCTCAAGGTTGATTTAAATCTGGTTGAAGGTCTTACCATTCTACACACCAACAACGCTACCGATCATTTCTGGGACAATGATCATGTTCCTCAAGTGGGTCTTCACCAAGTTAGGCTTCTCACCAGCGAGTGATTCACATTTAGCTTTGCCAAGCTTCTTAATCAAAGCCATGGGCTTCCTCTTCAAACCCCTCTGAAACCTTCTGTGAGCACGAGCAGTGAACATCTTGACCAACTCATCGGTAGACATGTCAAGCAAAGCATCGAGATCAACTCCACGGAAACTGAACTTCTTGAACATCCTCTTCTTCGCGACTACAACATCTGGTTCTTGGCCCTCTCAGGCTTGTTGTTATAGTTTGTTAACTTCCCTAAGTCAATCATATTATGTTAGAAGGAATTTTGTACTAACAGAACTAACATTTTACTACTGTTAGATATAAGGAACTTAGTACTGGTGAGCCGATAAAGCTGTGTGAAGGCCACCCAACCCAACCCATTAAATACCCACCCAACCCATTAAATATCCACCCAACCGATCAACCACACATTTCCATCTTATTTAATCCCATCTCGTAGAATACCCACCCAACCGATGAAACACACACACACAAACACACATATTCAATCTTGTAACCTAAATTTCTCTTAAACCTACATATCCTATAACATTACTTCACACACAATGAAGGCCACGAACAAAAAAGTATTGTTATTTCTGTTTTGCTATGTAATTCGGTGTATTTAATTAAAAATGTCAAAATACTTCACAATAACAAGCCACATTCACTTGATCACAAACCATTACGATTTAGCCATTATTCAAACAAGAAATTTCATTGATCATTGACAACCATTACAAACGACTGATTCACCACCCAACTACCATCATCTACTCCAACATATAAAAACCATTCACCCACCACCATCACAAACTAACAACTACTACACAAAAGAGACTTGATGGTGGGTGGATTAACATATGTCAAGCACTAAAATAAACATACAAAGCAAACAAAACCCAACTGATATACTTCTTGTACTTGGACCGCTGTTCTTCAAGCTCTTCAACAACACCTCGTAGAGCATTAATCCTCCTCAACAAACCAGGGATAATGTCTACTGACCTTGGGCACATCGGAGGATCCAACCAATCCAGAAAAGGACAGCTTGAGCCCTGAAACAACACAGTGTGTAAATAAGCAACACATTTTTTTAAATAAACAACACAATGACCAAACTTACAATTGTCAGACAGCCAAAGAAACGGCGACCTGGATTCCTGTTTGTCCAAGAATTCTTGACAACAGTGGGTTTACCACATGTGCAGACCACCATCGTTGCTCTGTTTTTCTTTTGGGAAGATGTGTGTTTTACATACTTATGATATGCACAATGGTCGGGTATTTACATGGTTCAGTTCTGGCCAACGGTCGAATTTTTACACAACACGCATTGTTTTTGTTAGGGACGAAATATGCAAAGTGTTTGCTACAATATACAAACGGCATTAGGGACGAACGGTGAGAATATGAAATAGGTGAAAAGACGAAAAAACCCAACCTTGCCACATCAGATAACGGACTGACATAACGTCCGTATGCCAAAACGCGCTCGCAGGGACCAACCGATCCGTCGTTTGCATAGTTTAGGGACGAAAATTCCAAAAAAAAGTTTAGGGACGAAACACGCAAGTTGCGACAAGTTTAAGTACGAACGGTGAAATATTGTCTAAAAAATCATTAAGTCATATAAAAATTGTTTGTTTGTGACTTAATAGAGAAACATGACTGAAAATATTAAGTAATAAAACTAAGGGTGTCTGCATAAAGTCATCTGTTAATTAAACATGACTTAATAAAAAAAATTAACAAACAAATCAAGCATAAACTGCAGTTGGGTCTTATACTATTTAGATGAATGAACATCAACAATCAAATGAATCTAAATTCAAAGAAACGGAAGTGATTCTTTGGCAATGTCAAACTACATAACCAACGTCTTTTATATTACTTGAATAATAACTAGAACGGTAACCGCGCAATGCGGCGGCGGGTACCTGTGATTATATTTTGCGTTATTCGGTTATTCGGTTATACATTTAGTTGTCTTTATGCTTTATAAGTAGAGATGATAGAGATTGTTAAGCCAAATAATTTTAGTTTGAACAACCAACCTGTTTCCTAACAAACCTCCTAACCAACTTGCTTCTTAACAAACTTCCTAACCAACCTGCTTGCTAACCAATTAATTTTGAAATCATTCCATAATAAGCAAGTAAAAGTCTGAATTTTTAAGCCTTTCTAATTATATAATAGTCCTAAATGCATTATATAGTAGTATAGATATATGACGTGGGAAAATGTTATACCCATACTCAAATACCATATGTTTAATAGAAAAACAAACACAAACCTGATGGTCCATTTATTAGCAAATTATATTCCATACCCACAAACCTATAACTTTCAACATCGTACGAATTTGAACAATGGTCTCAGTGGATGGACTGTAGTTGAGAGTTGATAGTTGTACATACAAAACTAAAAAATAGAATGAACAATGGCATCCACAATGATGTTTAGTAGTTAAGTAGTAGATAATATATAAGATCAATGGTAGCTATATGTTAGAAATCACATGGTTGTTATCTGTAAAAACGTCATTCTTTTAGAGTAAAATCTATAAAATAGTCACGTACTTTCAAATTTGTACCGACTTGAAACACTTGCTATTTTATTCAATGATTTCAACAACATACTTTCAGATTTTGTCCGACTTCACCGATATGACCCTGAAATGACTATATTACCTTTATCTTCCTTAACATGATCACACCCTTGTCCTTTTTAAATGGTCCCTTACTTGCATCATTAGTCCTTTATACTTACGGCCGTTAGTCCTTTTGCACGTTTTCCTCTGTTTTTACACGTTTTCGTCCATTTTTACACAATTTTCTCCATTTTTGCACGATCTCATCCGCTTTTTATGTTTTCTTCCATTTTTACATGTTTTCGTTTGTTTTTGCACGTTTTTGTCCGTTTTTACACGTTTTTGTCCGTTTTACACGTTTTCGTTTGTTTTTTTTATGTTTTCGTCTGTTTTTACATGTTTTCGTTCGTTTTTGCATTTGTTCGTCCAGGTTTACATGTTTTTGATCGTTTTCATACGTTTTGATCCGTTTTTACACATTTTCATTCGTTTTATATGTTTTGATCCGTTTTTACATGTTTTGGTCCGTTTTTACACATTTTCGTTCATTTTTGCATGTTTACGTCCGGTTTTACACGTTTTCGTCCGATAATATAGGCTTTGATATGTATTTACACGTTTTTGTCCGGTTTTACATGTTTTCATTCGTTTTTGCACGTGTTCGCCCAGTTTACACGTTTTCGTCCGTTTTTATACGTTTTGATCCATTTTCACACGTTTGTCAGTTTTACTCGTTTTTGTACGTTTTTTCATGTTTTCGTCCATTTTTATACGAGTTCATCCGTTTTATACATTTTAATACATTTTTTCACGTTTTCATCCGGTTTTTCACATTTTTGTTCATTTTTGCAAGTATTAGTCCATTTTTACACATTTTCGTTTGTTTTTGCACGAAAGTAAACGTATAAAATAGACGAAAACGTGTAAAAATGAACGAAAACCTGTAAAAATAGATGAAAACATAAAAAAAATAAACGAAATGGTATAAAAACAGACAAAAACATGTAAAACCAGACAAAAATGTGCAAAAATGAATGGTATGTGTGAAAACACATACCCTTTTCTTTGTCAAAAATGGACCCAAATAACCAAAAACTGATCAAAAATTCCAAATATATGTTTGTTTTTGTGTTTATGCATGTGCAGGTACGGATATGAGGAAAAAGACAAAAAGAAAGGCAAAACAAGACAAAACCGAGCACGGGACTTGGAAAGAGTATGAAAAGCCGAGGCTCAGGAAGGAATTCTACATTTTTGGATCTCTTTTATGCCCAAGATACCAAAACTAACCCTCATATGAAATCAAATTTCACAAATAGTCCTTGAAATGATTTTGCAAAACTAGTCCATACCTTGCAAAAATAATCCTTAAATCCTAACTTGGTTATCCTACACTTTTACTACTATCCGAATAAATAAATCCCAATCCATTTCCAAGCCCAGTCTACCACAAGCCCAATCCACCTCCTACTAATAACCTGGATCCTATTATAACCCGAGTCAAACCCACCCAATACCCTAGTCAAACCCAACAATAAAACACGCCTTTTTTATTACTTTACATCTCCTTCACCATTTACCCTGAATCCACCCCTTTACCCATACTTTAAGTACTACTTCTAGAAACTCTAACACATCTGACAAGGAATGACCCAAAAGAGTACACCTTGGCAATCCCAAGGCCTCCTATTGGTGGATGAAACGTGGAAGAGTGATCTGAGGGCTGTGATTAAAAGATTTAATGATGGGATGATTGGAAAGCTGTGGTCAGAGCTCCAGAAGCTTCAAAAGCCTTAGGGTTCCTCTTCTCCTCAAGCTATAAATAGGACTTCATCCTCACACATGATGAGGCGAAAAGTGTACCACTTTTAAGGGGTCATTTAAGACCGAATTTCAGATTATTTGATCAATTATTGCCCTAAATCGTTCCTTTTGTCATTTTAGGTAATTTTGAGGAGAAATCTGGAAAAAGAAGCGTTTTGGACGTTTTTGGAGCTTAAAAGTGAAGATAACGGTAAAGTCTCAAAATTCCTTGCTGGAACAGCACCTGACGACGTCAAGGGTTTACTAGTGACGGCGTCAAGAGTGACAAAAGAGGTGGATGTGGAACTTATAACGTGACGGCCCAGAACATTTTCTTTGTTATTGGCCTGATGCCGTCACCAAGGCCGTTAGGGTCCAAATACTAGTGATGGCCCAGAGTGTTTTTCTACATGACAGCGTCAGAAGTGGATCTAGGCGATACGAATTTCAACTTGGCGGCGAGTTGACGGCGTCAGAGGCTAACACTTGAAGCCGTCAGGATGCTTAGTCTATATATATTTTTCCAATTTTTATTGTAATGTGTAGAACTTTTGTGGAACAAGTTTTGTAAAAATCCTAGGTCGAATTTCCTGCATCTTGAAGGGGTTTCAAACCCTTCTTTCTTCCATGTTTGAATAAAGATAAGTACTTCAATAATCATTCAATATGATGTATTGTTTGATTCTATCTTATGTATATCTTTCTTTTAGCATGTTAGGCTAGGCTTTTATTGTGTTTGCTTAGATGTAGTGAAACCTAGATGTTGATTATTGGTTGATTGTTTATTTATAATTGTTACGGATGATTGTATTCGATGTTAGGCTTAAGAAAAGTGGCAGACTTCCATTGGTAACTTGTTTGAACGTCTTAAAAAACATGATCGGAGGTGTACTACGATTTTTTGTTGTATTTAATGCTTAAGAGAATTCTAATGATCCCATGTTAGGAGCTTTTAACGGCTCGACATAGGAGTGAAGTAGGATCTTATAGAGTTAGGGAATATTGTACACGGCCCTACGACTGGTATTAAGGAATTTAACCCGTCAATTAATGCAATTGTAACAAGCTAATCAACCGGTAAAAGATATCTAGGGAGTAATGAATTCTAAGTAAACACAACTTTTCTCTTTATTATTTCCACCACATTAGTAAATTAGTTTAATTTTCATTTCTTTTATTTTATTTTGATTACATCTTAGTTAATTGGCTTAGTTGGCTAGCAACTAATTCCGCCCACTCCTTCAAAACCCGAGACTTTACTTTCTTTCATAAAATATAAAAAATACAAAAAGAATCATCCCTCACCTCTAGGCCTAGTTTAGTAGGCTTTCTAATCCTAGCGACACTATTCCTGAGTTGAATGATCAATCCCCCGATACTTGTCACTATACTATACTACAACAATAAGGTACACTGCCTGGTGGGGCTTGTAAGCTTCTCAAGATCCCTTGAGAGGTAAAACCTGTTGCGAGGGCGTAATTCCTACATATCAAGTTTTTGGCGCCGCAGCCCGGGGAATAGTTATTGTCTAGGTTAGAATTTCTTTTCATTAGGTCTACTTGCTAGATTCCTTTCTAGTAAGATTTTTTTTTTCTTTAGGTTTTCTTTAGTCTATCTCATTTCTTTGTTCCTTTATTCGTAACCGTTACCATCCGACATTATGGAAGGTGGTAATATCTTTGATCCCATCAACCCACCACTACAAAACCAACCACAAAACCAACCACTAGCAAACCAACCTCCTAGGCCCCGAACTTTAGGAGAGTATTCCATCCTAGCCACCAAGGCTATCGAAACACCATTGAGCTCACTCAAGAAGCCAATGTGTCCCCCTTCCGATCCGACACCATCCGATTGGTGCAAAGCGGATGTGCATTCCATGGACTTCGTTCCGAAGATCCTAATCAACATCTCAAGGATTTCCTTAAAATCGTAGATTCCATAGACTTTGATGTTGCAACTAGAGAGTCGACCCCATTACGTCTATTCCAATTCTCTCTACGTGATCAAGCTAGTCAATGGCTTGAACGTTTACCCGCGGGATCCATCACCTCATGAGATGATCTCATTTCTCGTTTCCTTGCTCAATTTTTCCCACCGGGGAGAACTACCAAGCTTAGAAATGATATCTTGATGTTCCAATAATGTCAAGGTGAAACTCTATATGAAGCATGGACTCGTTTCAAGGACTTACTCCAAAAATTCCCTCATCATGGCATAGATCTTTGGCTCCAAGTCCAAATCTTCTATGACCATATTGATCTCTCCACAAGGTGAACCATTGACCAATTGGCCGGTGGCAAGCTACGTGATCTAAGTGCGGAAGAATCATGGGAACTCATAGAAGATCTTGCTCTCTATGACAAGGAAAGTTGGAATGATCCCCGTGATTTGAACAAAACGGTCAAGGCAATATCTTTGCCCCAAAACAATTCTTCCAATCCACCTAATCGTTACCAACCAAACGGTACACCCTCTAACCATACTTTCAATAATAATCCTTTCAATAACTATGGCAGTACCAATAATCTTGAAGGATTGATGTCCAAGTTTATGGCATCTCAAGAAGCTCGCATATTTAAGTTTGAAGCCAATTTCAAACAAAAGCAAAGTGAGATGACCAATAAAATTGACACGGTTAAGAACCCGAAACTAAACGTTAATACCATATCATCGGTTTCGTCACCTACTTCTTGTCCACAATACTATTCGGTCAAAGCAATGAGCACGTGCTTCAAGAAAACCCAAATTCATCAAAAGGACCAATTGAATAAAACATCTGACATTAAACTGGTCAATAACATAGTTGAAACACCTCCTACACAAGACCTTGACGATGAATTCAAGGAGCTCCAACTTGAATGCCCTGTCATTGATGTCTTAGCTCATGCCCCCTACTATAGTGCCCTCCTAGAAAAATATGAGAAACTTAAATTGGGTAAAAATGAGACCGCCTTCATTCAAAACAAGTTGCCTAAGAAGCTTGATGATCCGGGTATATTTGTTTTGCCTTGTAAGATAGGGAAATCCGAAGCTTTCGACATACTAGCCGACTTAGGATCAATCCTCAACTTGATTAACTTATCCCTTTTCACCACTCTTAAGCTAGGAAAGTTAGAGGAGACGGGAGTAATAATTGGTCTAGCGGATGGAAGTATTGCTCACCCGGTCGGAATGATTAAGGATGTAGTAGTTCACATAGGAAGATTGACTATCTTAGCGGATTTTCACGTCCTAGAAATGGTTAGTGATACTACATGCCCATTGTTAGTAGGAATAGGATTTTTAGCAACCGCTAGTGCCATGATAGGTTGTAAGGAGTCTAAGATAGTGGTAGGAGATGGTGAGACTTGGTCGGTTTATGATGTTAAGAAGCATAGCTACGATTGTGAGGATGAACCGACACCACATTGGATAGAGATGAATAGGAGACCATCTAGATATGGACCTTGGATAGAAAGGAACTTTATAGGACCTCAACGCCCATTCTATCTAGAAAAAGATTTCATTGATAAGACACATTCGGTGGAACAACTCATAGCTAGAGATGAGGAACTAAACCCTTTTGAGGATCCCCTAGTCTTTAGGAAAATGATTGAGTTCTTAAGTGTAATGCCTATCAACCTAGAGATGAACAAGTGGAAAAGGGAAGGGGATAAGTGTAAATGGAATTAGGACAAGCCACCTAAGGAAGGTGACGGGTCATGGCATATGAAGATGATTCTATATGATCCGGATGGAGAAAAGTTTGAGAAGTCATACTGTACCAAGAAAACCGATAGGAAATTGAAACCTAAGTTTGGTCCCAAGATGTCCTCGATGAGGAGCTCACACATATAGGATAGCCCATGACCTTGAGTCTAGCTACAAGACTCGTAAATAAAGAAAAGCGCTTCTTGGGAGGTAACCCATGTTTTGTGTGTTTTTATTTGATTCCGTATGCATGTTTTATTTTTATTGTTGGTAGATCATGTTTCAAATTAAATTGTGAAAATGCTTTATTTTGTTGTTTAACTTTGTCTTAACTTCATATAAAGGTATTTTGCAAAAGCTAAGTGTAAGGGGAAACCCCAAATTTGTTTATAAGAACGAAAATGATCATGATTCGTCACAATATTAAATGAGCATGTATATTAGTAATTGTTTGAGTCAAATGCTTGTATCGAGTCATAATGATGTTTTGCAGGATTTTCCAGGAAATAAGGCATGAGTTTTTCCAGAAATTTTTCGGAAACTTAACATAAGATTTTTCCAGGAACATTCTGACGGTGTCAGGAGTTAAAACCTGACGGCGTCAGGTACCAAAATTCTGAAAAAATTTCCGAGTTTTGTTTAAACCGGAGTCTTAAAGTTTTTATTGATTCTTTAGTTTTATAAACTCCAGGAAATCTTCAAACATTTATTCTACAAGCATTATATCTTAAATTGCTTTCTAGGATTTATTAGTATATACAGATTGCCACCGATTTTACGCGTGTTTGCCTTGATTATTTTCTCAGGTTTAACAGGTTATATATCACAAGAAGATGATTTATATTTCTGGAGGACAGCTTTGAACGTTCATTTTCTTGGAGGAAGATCTAACCTTGTTGACACACTATCCACATCGAACGAATCAGGAGAGTATTTGTTTTCATTCTTTTACCTATTTTACTTTTACATCCTTTAATTGAACATTGGGGACAATGTTCATCCTAAGTGTAAGGGGAAGGTAAATGATGATACCTTATAGGATATAATTGCACTTGAGTTTGTTTGTTCGATAGTAGGTATGTAATAAAACTTAAATTGCTTTCGAGTCAAGTCTTGGCTTAGCAACGCCATATTGTACATGTAATTAACCAAGATGATTAACTCGCCACCAATAAATATTGCCTTTATCCAACAAAACAGTGTTTTCCATATCCCTACACCTAACGTTATAAGCCTTCAAAAGACCTCTTTGATAGTTTATCTTAGGTGCTTACGCCAAGTGGTGGAGGTTTGATCCTCTCCCATCCCTATGGTAATCTATTTGCTATGACAGGTAGTGAGAGATGTTTTCCATTTCCATATTGTGATATATACTTTATTACACCCGAGAGATGTGAGTATCTAAACACTATTTGTGAGGTGCTAGTGTATGACCTCCGTGCTTGTTTTTAGTTTTTAGTGGAACGATTATTTGTTGTAGTTACTTTTATATTAGTGTTAAATGACCCCTAACTTGTATTTTGATTAGAATAAAAGCGCATTTGCTTAAGGACAAGCAAATCTCAAGTGTAAGGGTATTTGATGAGGCGAAAAGTGTACTGCTTTTAAGGGGTCATTTAAGCCCGAATTCGAGATTATTTGATCAATTATTGTCCTAAATCATTCCTTTTGTCGTTTTAGGTACTTTTGAGGAGAAATCTGGAAAAGGAAGCGTTTTGGACGTTTTTGAAGCATAAAAGTGAAGAAAACGGCAAAGTCTCAAAATTCCTTGCTAGAACAGTACCTGACGACGTCAAGGGTTTACTAATGACGGCGTCAAGAGTTACAAAAGAGGTGGATGTAGATCTTATAACGTGACGGCCCAGAACATTTTCTTTGTTATTGGCCTGACGGCGTCACCAAGACCATCAGGGTCCAAATACTAGTGACGGCCCAGAGTGTTTTTCTACATGACGGCATCAGAAGTGGATCTAGGCAATACGAATTTCAACTTGGTAGCGAGTTGACGGCGTCAGAGGCTAACACATGACGCCGTCAGGATGCTTAGTCTATATATATTTTTCCAATTTTCATTGTAATGTGTGGAACTTTTGTGGAACAAGTTTTGTAAAAACCCTAGGTCGAACTTCCTGCATCTTTAAGGGGTTTCAAACCCTTCTTTCTTCCATGTTTGAATAAAGATAAGTACTTCAATAATCATTCAATATGTCTATGTATTGTTTGATTCTATCTTATGTATATCTTTCTTTTAACATGTTATGCTAGGCTTTTATTGTGTTTGCTTAGATGTAGTGAAACTTAGATGTTGATTATTGGTTGATTGTTTGTTTATAATTGTTACGGATGATTGTATTTGATGTTAGGCTTAAGAAAACTGGCAGACTTCCATTGGTAACTTGCTTGAACGTCTTAAGAAACATGATCGGAGGTGTACTACGATTTTTGGTTGTATTTAATGCATAAGAGAATTCTAATGATCCCATGTTAGGAGCTTTTAACGGCTCGACATAGGAGTGAAGTAGAATCTTATCGAGTTAGGGAATATTGTACACGGCCCTACGACTGGTGTTAAGGAATATAACCCATCATCCATGCAATTGTAACAAGCTAATCAACCGATAAAAGATATCTAGGGAGTAATGAAATCTAAGTAAACACAACTTTTCTCATTATTGTTTCCACCACATTAGTAAATTAGTATAATTTTCATTTCTTTTATTTTATTTTGATTGCATCTTAGTTAATTGGGTTAGTTGGCTAGCAACGAATTCCGCCTACTCCTTCAAAACCCGAGATTTTACTTGCTTTCATAAAATATAAAAAATACAAAAAGAATCATCCCTCACCTCTAGACCTAGTTTAGTAGGCTTTCTAATCCTAGCGACATTATTCCTGAGTTGAACGATCAATCCCCCGGTACTTGTCACTATACTATACTACAACAATCAGCTACACTGCCTGGTGGGGGTTGTAAGCTGTAAGACCGAAAAGTAATGATTTTTATGTGATTCGGGAGGACGAGGTTGATGATTATAGATGAAATCCATGTTTGGTTTTAGAGAGATAAAGTAGAGAGAGGGTGAAGAAAATGGATAATATTAAGATGAAAGTAAAGATACACAATTTCCCACACCCCTCATGGAGAGTCATGAGGGGTATTTATAGGCTCATAACAACATTACTATGCCTATTTGATGAGGCGAAAAATGATCCGTTTTTAGGGGGTCATTTAAGCCCGAATCCGAATTTATTTGATCAAATATTGCCCTAAATCGTTCCTTTTGTGATTTTAGGTGTTTGGAGAGTGAATTCTGGAAAAGAGGCTATTTTGGACGTTTTTGGAGCATAAAGTGAAGAAAACAACAAAGTACCAAATCCAAGCTGGAATTACAAGGTGACGGCGTCAAGGATTTACTCTTGACGGCGTCAGAAAGGATGAATATTTTACCGAAGGTTGTGAAGGCGTCAGATGAAGAGATGACGGCGTCAAAGTGACCAAGATTAATTTACCGAGGGTGGTGACGGCGTCACTTAGGCCGTCACGATTGGATCTAGGGCGTCCGAGGAAGTATATGGCGGCGAGTTGACGGCATCAGATTTTACTCTTGACGCCGTCAGGACGATTTTCCTATATATAGTTTTCTAGTTTTTTCATTAAAGAGAGGGAAGTTTTGGTGAAACCCTAAAGACGATTTTGGTGCCTCTTTTACAGGTTTTTCAAGGGTTCCAAACCCTTGAGACCTTGCATTGTAATTGAGATAAGTATACTCTTAATTCAATCAATATGTCTATGTGTTGGTTGTCTATCTTTTGTTCTTATCTTAATTCTACTATGCTAGGCTAAATTTCCTTTGTGTTTGCTTAGATCTAATGAAACCTAGATGTTGATTATGTGTTGATTACTTGTCTATTCTTGTTTTGAATGAATGATATTATATGTTAGGCTTAAGAAAACTGGCAGATCTCCAAATGGTAACATGCTTGAACGTCTTAAGAAACATGAACCGAGGCGTACTAGGTCTTTATTGGTTGTATTTAATGCATGAACCACTGTTTACAATCCCTATAGTTGTGCTGGGTCATGGTGTAGGAGGAGATAAGAGCTCATAGAGTTGGGGAGTTATGTATGCCACTCCACGAATGGTATTAAGGAATACAACCCGTCATTCATACAAGTGTAACAAGTAATTAACATGTAAAAGATATCTAGGGAGTAATGAAGTCTAAGTAAACACAATTTCTCCAACCACTGCTCACAACCTTAGTTTAATATTAGTTTAATTTCATTTTCATTAGTTAATTAGTTATAAAGTAGTTTTTGGGTTAGTTGATTAGCAACTAATTCCGCCCACTCCTTCAAAACCCGAGATTTTACTTGCTTTTATAAAATATAAAAACACAAAAAATAATCATCTTCCATCTCTAGAACTATTAATTAGGCTTTCTAATCCTAGCGACACTATTCCTAAGCTGAACGATCAATCCCCCGGTACTTGTCACTATACTATACTACAATGATCAGGTACACTGCCTGGTGGGGGTTGTAAGCCTCGCGAGATCCCTCGAGAGGTAAAGCAAGGTGCGATTCCCACGCATCAAGTTTTTGGCGCCGCAGCCCGGGGAATAGTTATTGTCTAGGTTAGGATTTCTTTTTATTAGGTCTACTTGCTAGATTCCTTTCTAGCAAGATTTTATTTTTATTTTTTAGGTCTTCTTTAGTCTATCTTATTTCTTCGTGCTTTTGTTCGTAATTCTTCGTGTCTTTGTTCGCAAACTATTTTGATGGATCACAATAACATTGATCGGCTGATTCCTGTTATTCGTGTTTTTCGTCGTAGGATATTCCAATTGCCCGCCCCACTTCCTTTAGCAGAAAATGAGAACCCACCTAACCTCTCACCCAACCACCACTTTGACAATAATTCTGAACTAGAAGAGTCTGATCATGATGATGACCGTAGGGCTAGTCCTTTTTACTATTCAGACTCCGATGAGGATCTCGATGATGGTGACGTAGTCAATGAGGATAGAATGGAAGAGGAAATAAACCCTCTTAGGTATGTGGACCCTAGAACTAGGATTGAGTGCGATAGTTCATTTAACATGCAATTCCCTTGTAAGATTGGATTTAAGAGCTTTAACGCCTATCTCAACTCATCTCTTCCCATGAATATAATCTCACGTAATGAATACAATAAAATCATGGTAGATGAGTTAGAATATAAAGGAGAAAACATTGTGGCTATGGCAATACCATTACATGTGTTTGTAGGAAGTTTGGTTTATCTCGTTGAATTCATGGTTATGGAGAATCTAGGAGAATTTATTGATGATAAATTGACCCAAGTTGTGTTTGGAAGATCTTTCAAACGATTGACCAACCTCGATGAAAAACTCATAGAAGGGTTAATTACATTCTCGGATGGGGATGAAGAATTTGTCTATCAAATGCCCCGCACACACCCTAGGTTCAAGGATTTCTCCATGGAAAAGTGTAGTAGGTATCCGCCTATGGAAATGCTAAGTGAGAATGATAAGAGGAAGGGACTTAAGTACACATATGAAAAGAATAAAAGATATTATCGCGGGTGCTTAGAGTTAGGAGACGAATACAAGAAAGATGAGGCGACTATTAGATGGCTCACACTTGGTTACGTGAGCATAAGCGATACGCGTTAACCCACGACTTTGAGTCTAGCTACAAGACTCGTAAATAAAGAAAAGCGCTTCTTGGGAGGCAACCCATGTTTTGTGTGATTTTAATTGTTTGATTGTTATTTGCTTCCGTATGCATGTTTTATTTTTATTGTTGGTTGATCATGTTTCTCAATTAAAATGTGGAAATACTTTATTATGTTGTTTAGCCTAGTCTTAACTTCAACCTAAAGGTATTTTTGCAAAAGATAAGTGTAAGGGGAAACCCCAAATATGTTTTTTAAGAAACAACCGATCATGATTCTCCACAATATTTAATGAACATGTGTATTCGTATTGTTAGAGTCAGATGCTTGTATTGAGTCATGATGTAGTTTTGCAGGATTTTCCAGGAAGTAGGACAAAGTTTTTCCAGAAATTTTCCGGAAACTTAACATAAAGATTTCTGCAGGTTCATTCTGACGGCGTCAGGCAATTGCTCTTGACGGCGTCAGGAGTCAAAAATCTGGAAATTTTACCGATTTTGTTTTTCTAACGGAGTCTTATAAGTTTTTGTGAATTATTAAGTTTTATAATCTCCAGGAAATCTGCAAACTTCATTCCACAAGCATTATATCTTACTTTGTTTTCTAGGATTTAGTAACTTATATAGGATGCCGCCGATTTTACGCGAGGTTGCCTTGTCTACTTTTGTCAGGATTTACAGGTTATTTGAGACAAGAAGATGATTTATATTCTGGAAGGGAAGCTTTGATTGTTCGTTTTCTTGGAGGAAGATTTAACCTGGCCAACCTAAAATCCATACCGAGCGAATCAGGGGAGTATTTGAATTCATTCTCTTTACTTTTAACTTTTACATTCTTTACTTGAACATTGGGGACAATGTTCATCTTAAGTGTAAGGGGAGGGTAAAAAGATGATACCTTACATATGCACTTTCGCTTGAGTTTGTTTTGTTTGATAGTAGATGAGTAATAAAACTATGAGAAATACTTGTTAGTGCAATTTTAGCGCCAAATTTAAAATTTTTTACAACATTTAGGAGTGAAACTTTAGCCATAGCAAGCGTCTCATGGATAGGAGGTTGTATGACTAGCACATAACCGTATATTCAGAAAAATTTTCCACCCAAAAATGTGAGGTTCGCCTTTAGTTTTGATAGGAAAAGCATTTATTATTGGTGCTTATGAGTGTACCGGTAGCATTTAGATTCTAGAACTTGCGTTAGTGATGCATCCCGAGACCGCTAGTGAGACTACATTCGTGTAGTAGGATTTACTACATGATAAGAGGCATTAGGATCACCCTTGTGTTAAACCCGTATTACGATTACTTGACCATTTAAGTCATATTACTTGGCTAGTTAAGTCAACTAATTTTTCCCACACCCTTAGCGTTGTACTCATTTTTAGTACACGATACCCCTAGTACACCCCTCCGAGCCTATCTTTTCGTTTCTAACTTTAAGCAGTTTACTTAAAGGAAGAATTTGTTACACCCCACTTAAATGTACACCCAAATCGCCTTAGCCTTCCGTGTATGCGCTCATTTTTAGTGCATTATTGTTATTTGTTAAACCCTAAGTTAACTTTCTAATTGATTACATGGTTGCTAAGTCGAGTCATATCCTTGTACATATTGTTTTGGGACGATTGGGACTCATGGGTAAGTACTTATTTTATGGAGTAATGGGGAAGAACAACACTTATTACCCCCATATGTACGTTAATCTTAAAAGTGCTCCAAGTGTTTTGATTTTCTTAATTCGAGTCATTAGAATAGTTTAATGTAAAGTATGTAAAGATTCAAGTGTAAGGGGAATGCTCAAACCCCTATGATGTATTATTTTGGATGGTAGGGTAAGAGTGTATAAAAAAAAAAAAAAATATATATATATATATATATATATATATATATAGAAAAGAAAGAGAGAAAAAACATACGGACTACCATCCCGTTTTCATTCTATGTTCATTTTATGTTTTTTTTTTTTTTTTTAGTTATTTTTCATTTATTAGCTTAAGTCGAGTCTAGTCTTGGCTTAGCAACGCCATCTTGTACATGTAATTAACTAAGATTGTTAACTCGCCACCAGTGAAATCCCCTTTATCCAACAAAACCGTGTAATTCATATCCCTACACCTAACGTTATAACCCTTTAATAAGACCTCTTTGATAGTTTATCCTAGGTGCTTACGCCATGTGGTGGAGGTTTGATCCTTTCCCAAGCCTATGGTAATCTATTTTGCTATGACAGGTAGTGAGAGATATCTTCCATTTCCATAATGTTATATTACTTTATTACACCCGAGAGATGTGAGTATCTAAACACTATTTGTGAGGTGCTTGTGTATGATCTTCGTGCTTGTCTATTGGTCTTTAGTGGAACGATTATTTGTTGTAATTACTTTTATATTAGTGTTAAATGACCCCTAACTTGTCTTTTGAGTAGAATAAAAGCTCATTTGCTTGAGGACAAGCAAATCTCAAGTGTAAGGGTATATGATGAGGCGAAAAATGATCCGTTTTTAGGGGGTCATTTAAGCCCGAATCCGAATTTATTTGATCAAATATTGCCCTAAATCGTTCCTTTTGTGATTTTAGGTGTTTGGAGAGTGAATTCTGGAAAAGAGGCTATTTTGGACGTTTTTGGAGCATAAAGTGAAGAAAACAACAAAGTACCAAATCCAAGCTGGAATTACAAGGTGACGGCGTCAAGGATTTACTCTTGACGGCGTCAGAAAGGATGAATATTTTACCGAAGGTTGTGAAGGCGTCAGATGAAGAGATGACGGCGTCAAAGTGACCAAGATTAATTTACCGAGGGTGGTGACGGCGTCACTTAGGCCGTCACGATTGGATCTAGGGCGTCCGAGGAAGTATATGGCGGCGAGTTGACGGCGTCAGATTTTACTCTTGACGCCGTCAGGACGATTTTCCTATATATAGTTTTCTAGTTTTTTCATTAAAGAGAGGGAAGTTTTGGTGAAACCCTAAAGACGATTTTGGTGCCTCTTTTACAGGTTTTTCAAGGGTTCCAAACCCTTGAGACCTTGCATTGTAATTGAGATAAGTATACTCTTAATTCAATCAATATGTCTATGTGTTGGTTGTCTATCTTTTGTTCTTATCTTAATTCTACTATGCTAGGCTAAATTTCCTTTGTGTTTGCTTAGATCTAATGAAACCTAGATGTTGATTATGTGTTGATTACTTGTCTATTCTTGTTTTGAATGAATGATATTATATGTTAGGCTTAAGAAAACTGGCAGATCTCCAAATGGTAACATGCTTGAACGTCTTAAGAAACATGAACCGAGGCGTACTAGGTCTTTATTGGTTGTATTTAATGCATGAGCCACTGTTTACAATCCCTATAGTTGTGCTGGGTCATGGTGTAGGAGGAGATAAGAGCTCATAGAGTTGGGGAGTTATGTATGCCACTCCACGAATGGTATTAAGGAATACAACCCGTCATTCATACAAGTGTAACAAGTAATTAACATGTAAAAGATATCTAGGGAGTAATGAAGTCTAAGTAAACACAATTTCTCCAACCACTGCTCACAACCTTAGTTTAATATTAGTTTAATTTCATTTTCATTAGTTAATTAGTTATAAAGTAGTTTTTGGGTTAGTTGATTAGCAACTAATTCCGCCCACTCCTTCAAAACCCGAGATTTTACTTGCTTTTATAAAATATAAAAACACAAAAAATAATCATCTTCCATCTCTAGAACTATTAATTAGGCTTTCTAATCCTAGCGACACTATTCCTAAGCTGAACGATCAATCCCCCGGTACTTGTCACTATACTATACTACAACGATCAGGTACACTGCCTGGTGGGGGTTGTAAGCCTCGCGAGATCCCTCGAGAGGTAAAGCAAGGTGCGATTCCCACGCATCACTATTGTACAATAATAGTCCCTAAAGGTACTACTTGTTACTAATCTAGTCCATTTCACGTATGTGACGTTATCTTTATAAAAGAGCGAGGCTAACAATCTCCCTCCAAGATATCGTCACACGTGAAAGGTTACAATGAGACCTATAAATACATTAACAATGTAAAATTACAACAATAGTAAACTATGTTGACGTTGTTGAAGCGCAGAGTCTCTGTAGTCTAGATACTGAGGCAAACTTGAAGTTCTCTTTTCCGACGATCTCGGCGTATAATCTTTGACACTGACGGCAAAGGTATTTGTAGCTCTGAACTTCAACTGTAATGGTCTAGTTAGGTTATTACTCCCTCCTAACTAGTGAGCCTTTATTCTTTTTCCTGCTCCCTCCTAAACCGACAACTCTCTTTTCATCACGCAGCGGATAAAGTAGATTCAAAAGTGTAGGCACATGGTTGTCGTTCAGGGAGCATCATGACAATATACCTCACATAGTATTGCACAGAAGGTTGGTAATACGCTCCGATGTACACATCATTAGTACTTCTTCGGTTCTAGTGTAAGCACAACTCCCTCGAACAACCAACGTACTAGAGATGAAACACTACTTCTTTTGGCATGTTCTTCTCCCTCCTGATGGTTGCGATTTGTCGAAATCATCATACTATTTTGTGTCCATGCCATAATTACCCGTACTTTACACTTCTGATGCAATATAGATAGACCGTGTAAGCATAATTTGTGAGGATATGTCGAAAAAATACTCTCAATACTTTTCTCTTAAATCAACCTGTAATCAAACCTCCTTTGAATTCACCAACTAATGGTAATGACCACATATGGAGAGAACCCTATATAAGCAGCTTGAAAACGAAGTAAACATCCCATCTTGTGACTTAATGCTTGTACGATAGATGTGACTTAATACCTATACTGAGCACTACAACGTAACTCCTTTAAGTATGAGGTTGCACGAAATATTCGCCGCTTGAACAATCCACTACTTCGTGTGACACTGAGTACTACAACGTAACTCCTTAAAGTGATAGCTATACTGTGAGCACTACAGCGTAACTCCTTACATCAGTAATAACTAGATTGTCAAGACTGAATTTTTTAATTTGCTCAGACAAGTTATCTTCAAAAGTCATGCATCCAACCACCCCTTGACTTTGAGATAAATAAGTACACTTTTTGAAACGCCACTTCAAAATCAAATTGATAATACCGTACAAAAACCCCGTAGTCATTTTTGTTTGAACATAACAATTCTAGCCGTGAACATATGTATCCCCCGTGAAAATTTGTAAGACCAAAATACCACTCATTATACCACTTTATAACATTAGTTATCAAAATTATGTATTAAAAATACAAATTCTGAAATCTCTTTTTGATAGTCCATCGTTTGTAACACAATCCCAATCCACTTCGTTTAAGGCCAAAGGATTAAGAAAAACACCAATTAGGCTAGGCCCATATTTCAACATCACTTGATCCACTTCAAGTCCATATGATAACCCAGTCCAACTACTTAACCAGTTGAACTTGTGATAAAACTACACAATCCTTCATATGACCTATATCTAACACACACTTAATATCCGCCCCTTTCCAAACTCTCTCTTCTCATTGACTTTTCTTGTTACAGATTCACATCTCATCACCATCAAAAGATAACCGATCCAAATATCCATCAATAATCAACAATAAATATCCTAACCTAAATCCAAGAAGTGATCTTCTTATAATTGTTCTCTAGTTGCTGTGAAGACCAAGCACCACGAGCCAACGATGTAAATTGGCTTCAAGATCTTTCACCGATGTCTCAGGTAGGGTGCATGAGTTGATTCATTTAAAACGAACAAAAGATAGAACGAAACACGAATTGTTTGTGTTCTATCTTTGATTTTCGGATATGGAAATAGAAGCGTGTGCTTCTAAATTAGATCTGTGATGATGAATTAGTTTCAACAAAAAATCTTAAAGAAGATTAAAGAAACACTTGAAACTTTCTGAGATCGAGTTATTTTTTTTTTATTATTTTTTTTTAATTTTTTTTTTGTCGAGAGAATGGAGGGGATGAGTTAGGATAGTTTTGGATTGAAGTAGTTGTTGGAGTTGGACTAGATATCGGCTCGGTATGATCTTCTGCTTTTTACTTTCCTTTATTGTTTTTGTTGTTTTTTTTTTTTTTTTGATAAATGACTGAGGATGGTTATAAACTGAGGTCGAGTTGGTATTTGGTTAAGAGTCTTGGTCTCAGCTTCATCTTACTTCTCCTTTTTTTTCGATTTGACCCGTTTACGTATAATGTTACGTGTAGACCTGCTAGAAATCTTACGCGTAGACATGCTTTACGCGTAAGCTTTAACTTTTGCGTAAACTTGTGTCTTTTGTGTAGATCTTACGCGTAAGACAAGGGTTTTACGCCTTAGTTGAACCTTACGCATAACTTGTCCAAGTTATGCGTAGAAAATTGAAGTTTCGCGTAGGAACAGGGTTTTCTGCATAACTTTTCGCGTAGACAGTTTTCCGGCGTCCTTTTCCGTTCAGATTCAGGCCAAAAAAAATAGCAGCAAAGAAACCATGTAAAAACCATAAATATGACCCCCTATGACCAGGAATAATATTATTATGACCACGTTGACCATATTTTAGCCCATGTTTTCACGGTATGGTACAAAATAAGTCATGAAAATAAAATATAGTACAAAAGCTGATTGGACAAAAATTGACACAACAGTTTTTGAAGACTGTGACGTACCATATGAGACTATTTTGACCAATGGATACACAAACAGTTTTAAAAAACTGTTACCAATAAAGATGGAATAAAAAAATTTACCAATAAAGATGGAATTTTTTCAGATCCGAAACATACGGTAAAAACAACTTTTAAAAACATGATACGAACCACAAAAAAATCATCAAAACAACACAACGAGGCTCTGATGCCAATTGTAGGACCGAAAAGTAATGATTTTTATGTGATTCGGGAGGACGAGGTTGATGATTATAGATGAAATCCATGTTTGGTTTTAGAGAGATAAAGTAGAGAGAGGGTGAAGAAAATGGATAATATTAAGATGAAAGTAAAGATACACAATTTCCCACACCCCTCATGGAGAGTCATGAGGGGTATTTATAGGCTCATAACAACATTACTATGCCTAGTTCACAATAATAGTCCCTAAAGGTACTACTTGTTACTAATCTAGTCCATTTCACGTATGTGACGTTATCTTTATAAAAGAGCGAGGCTAACATAAGCTTCTCAAGATCCCTTGAGAGGTAAAACCTGTTGCGAGGACGCAATTCCCACGTATCAACACACAAGGGTAGTAGTTTCTTAGTCAAAATTAGCTTATTGTTTAGCTTATAGCTTTTATTTCTGTCATTTCCTTTGGAGTATTATAATCCTTTCAACATTTTAATAAAAGATCAGTTTATTTCAATCATTATCTATTTACTTTCAAAGCTTTAATATGATGTTTGAAGGTAGTTAATAATCTGTTTAAGATCTTAACTATAGTATAAACTCATAAGCTAAACAATAGCTTACTTTTACTTTTAGTCAACATTTGGTCTTGTTTAAATAAAATTCGGTTTTAAAAATCAAGTTTAAGCTCAAATAAGATATTGTGGAAGATAAGGCAGACAAAGAAGGGCTTATAGGGTCTTACTAGCTTGTTTTTAAACAAGCTCTTGCTTGTTGAGTAGCTCATCGAGCATTGTTAAGCTTTTGTTTAGCTAAAGCTACTTATAAGTTCCATTTTTCCATTTTATAGCTTAATTAATGTTTAAACTGCTTATTGCTTATTTGCTTTTTATCTACTTATTATTGATCTACATTACTTATATTTGCTTACTTTTAGCTTCATCTCATTTGCTTTAAGTTTTCATGAAAAAATCAATAAAATCCAAAATATTAACTTAACTTTTAGCGTATGGTTAAGTGCTTAATTTCTATTTCAATCTGATTTCATATAGTCCTATTAGTCATATTAATGAGTTTTTATAAAAATCTCACAAGTTTTATAGCTTATTCAGTTTAAAAACCCAAAAACATTTACATAAGGGGGTGTTTAGCATAAGCTCCCTTTTAGTGGTTTGGTCTTTTAGTCTACTTCAAAAAGCTCTAATCAAGTGTTAGTTATGGTTTAAAAGTTAATTTAATAGTTTTCATGTAGTTTTATGGCTTATTAGTTAATTTTCAAAATTCTATGGTTTAAGTCTTCTTGGATCTACTTATTTTGAATTTATTAGAAAAAGTACTTAATAGGTGTTAAATTTGAGTTTAAGTTAGTTTTATAAACTTGTTCTAAGCTTTGGTATAATGTCAAAAGGTCTTTAGAATCATTTAGTCCATTTTCAAATTTTTTGTCAAAATTGAAAAAACCAAAAGTAGTGTCTTTATTTTATAAGGTCTTTAGATGTAATACTAAGTTGTTTTAAGCTTTTCAGCTTATTAACAAGTCATTTGGTAGCTTAATTGGGTCTCAAAAGTAGCTAGTTCAGGTCTGTCTGTTAGCTTTTCATAAAACCAAAAGTTAAACTGACTGTATTATCATATTGTTAGTAAGCTCAAATTAAGTCCTTAGTGTCTGATTTTTGTTCAACAAATTTGTTAATACAAATATCGCCTAAAAACGTTATTTATATTTTAGGATTTTTGCTAAGTTTTGTTAACGACAAAGTGTAAACTTTAGTTTTTAGTTAAACATGATTTTAGTTTTAGTCTTGTATAACTAGACTTTACATTTCATATTAAACATAACATTGTTATATTTCTAAATATAGAAAATATAACATGACATCATGAGTATTTATGGAAAGGTTTCTAAATCTTGAAGTTGACTTTCCATAAGATCTCTTACACATCTTGGAAGGATTCTCACTCAAACCATTCTGTGTTGACTTGTAGAATCTTGATTTGACATTGCTATATATAGAAAGATTTCTTGTAGTCTTTGACTGTCAGACCTGGCAGAACCCTGGTGTTACAAGGGCGGAACCCTTGTTTTGGTTCCGCCGGATCTGCTAGTCTGCTGGTTTGGTTGGCTATAAACACCAAGCCACTTGCAAGAAATCTATTATTACTTTCTGTAACCCCTGGTACTTTTCCTAAAACTATTTTACGAGCCAAAATCGTTACTTTGATTTTGCTTAACTTCTGAACTTGTTTGGGTTTGAAAAACTGTAGATATCTTATTTAACGTGAGCGTTATTTCCTTTATCGAGCCGGCACAACCTAGAAAACTTGAATCGTATTTCATTTTCCAAATTATTGGAATTATATGAAGTATGAGAAAAACTTTGAAGTTTATACTTGATTTTATCAGAAAAAATGATTTCGTGAACAATGGCGCAAGTTTCGTAATTTTCCAAGTTCGTTTGCTATGTCGTTTGGACCACGAAGCGTTTATCATGAGAAGTTTATTACGTTAACAGTTTTGGTCCCTTAACTTACATTTCCCTTTCACCCTACACTTTATTAAATTTCCAAAAACTACCCTAGACTTTCCTTAATATATATACTCCACTAATACAATATTTTTTTCTCATTTTATCATTAATAACACACACACCCCTCATAAAACACTCTCTCTGTTCTCTCACTATGACTCGCCGGAAAACTCATCACCATCGGAATCTGCTAGGGTTCCGGCACCGTCACTAATTTCCGGCCAAGTCCTATCTTATCTGAACATGTAAATCGAGACACGAGGAGTCTTTCTGGGTGGGTTAGAGTCCAAGACGTGTTCGTTAGCTACGGTTTTGGAGGATCACAGCCGCACCACCTTACATCCGCTCACCACCACCTCCTTTCCTCTCTTCTCTCGTTCGGTAAAGCCACGCGCCACCACCTTCCATTTTCTCTTCATCATTAACGAAACCATAATCGGATTAAAACTTGTATAAATGATATTGTTAATAAAACTAACTAGAAACTTATGTTTAACTCGTGTGGATTTGTTTCTGTCTCGACTTGGTATTTACTCACCGAGTCAACTCGTGACTCGGTGAGGGTTTTGAGTCCGTGATGTTTGGTAACGACGGGGAGTATATATATTTGTTGTTTGATAAGTGTTTTGAGGGTCCGTTGGGTTTGTTTATTCCTCGGCAGCCATGAACCGCCACCACTGAGGCTTAGGTGGTGGTGGGGGTGAGTAATATTTGTCATTGTTATTGATGTTGATATTAATATTGTTGTTTGGTTCGGATTTGGATGTGTTTGGTTTGGTTGTGTCTTCGGCAGCCGACGTATAGCCGAGCCGTGGCTCGGTGTGAGTCACGGCAAGGCTTAGTGGTGTTTTGAACTTGGATTTGGTTACTATTTTACTATTTAGTTCGGGTTTGGACCCATCTGGATACGACTTGAATTTTATTTAAATTGATTGTGATTAAAAATTATCTAAAATGGATTATTAAAAGTTTTGAGAAAATAGAATGTCTTTATAAAATTTTTAAATGTAAAAAGTTTAAAATTAATAAAAAAGTTTGAAAATATTTTTCTAAACATATATAAACATATTTATATGGGTTTTCACTAAAAAAATTTATAAAAGAAAGTGAAAATTGACGAAGTTTATGTTTGAAACATTTAACAAAAAACTTTTGTAAATTTAGAAGTTATTGGCTCATTTGGTTGAGCCGTAACTCGAAGCGAGTCACGGCAAGGTCGGGATTAAAATTAGTTTTATATAAAAGTTTTATAAATTTAATTAAGTTTTCACAAATAAAATGATATCTATTATATATATGTGTATATATTATTAATTTTAGAAACTGAAATGAGAAAAGATGTTGAAATATAAAATGTTTCTAAGTTTTTATATCTATAAAAGTGTTTCAAAACTATATTGTATATTTCCTTTTGTAAATGATTTCAATATATATTTTATTGTTTACTAAAAATAGTCCGAAAAGAATTTAATTAAGTTAACGATAACTTCTTATAATGAAACGTAAACAACACATTTATTTAACTTGGGATCTATCGGCTCATTTAGTTGAGCCGTGGCTCGTGGCGAGTAACGGCTAAGTTAGTTAGTTTTCGTTGTTGTTTCCGTTATTTGTTTATATGTCATTGTTGTGTCGATAACGGTCTCGGCTTGGGTATTTATATAAAATGAATAAAAACGATAAAACCATAAAATAAATTGTTATAGTTAAGTGGATTGTGACATTGGACTTGGATCCGGATATTTACATAATGACGTTATTTGTGGTGGACAAAGATTGGATGTATTGGATTTGCGGTGTGGTTATTTGGACAATATGGACCCTTTGGTACGAATAATACGAAATGGTTGATAAATCTAAACAACTAGCATTTACGTGAATGGTATGTCAAATTGTATATTATAACATGTGATATTTAGCAATAAATAGGATATTTAAGAGTCGTTTGACTCAGGAAATGTTTTATAAACGGGCAGACCATGCCGAAATTTCATAAAATCTTTTCTAAACTTAAAACTATTTTCGATTTCTTAAATATTCCAAAAACCTTTTCATCTTCTATTGTTTTCAACGTTATCTTGGGGGAAAATGGGATAAAGCCGAAACTAGTTATCATGTGTTTGTGTTTGTGTTTGTGTATTCTTTTCCGATTTAGTCCTTCTTTCTTTTCTTTGTTTTCTTCTCATCTTTCTCGGATATTATTCGTCACGATTCTTCTCGACTTCCACACGAGTCTTAAACTTTCTTTTCTTTCAAACGCCATTGGAAACTAAACCTTTTTATATTAACAAGAGTATTCAACGAACGTTACTTTAATTATTACATGATTATTATTTCTGAAACACATTACTTGTTAGGTTGTGCCGATCCATTCCCGTTGTGTTTATACTTTTATGACTTTGTGCTTGGTAACTTGAGCTTATATTTTCTTGATGACCATTGTGCTTACACTTTCATGATGCCATTCGTGCTATTCGTGATATCTTGCATTGCTGCATACTCAGGTGAGTCCATAGCCCCACTTTTTATCTATTTTAATTGCTTTGCAAACTACTTGGGGTGAGATACATGGTTTTAAATGTTTTCTGAGAACAATTGTTTATTTGGATGCTTTTCCTGAATTGGTATACTATTCGAGAGGATATGCTAAGTAGCTTGTCTTGCCGGAAAGACCCTCAGATCATGAGCCATTAGTCACCTGCGGGTGAGCGCGAACTTAGTAGATAGGCCTATTAGGATTGACCATCCCATTCGTAGTTGTCAAGGGCTTGTCATTCGAGTGTACTATTTTCGTTTTGCAGGGTATTGGGCAAGTGCCCGGCCTTGGGGGCATTTATTATGAATTCCGCTGTTGTTTGTCATTAAATTGACTGGTTTGGTTAACGTTTTGTGTGTCATGAGCTTAGCATATCGCAATACTTTACGCACTGGGATGTATTGGTATTGTTACTCTATATATATTGGCTGTTGTTTATTTGGTATATGCACTTGATGCAGATATACCCCGAACTTAAAATCTTGTGCTCAATTACTTACTTTAAACCTATGGATTCACTCAACCTTTGTGTTGACTTTAGAATGTTTATCTCAGGTGTTAGATATTTCTGCTACATATTTTATTTGGAGGAGCTTGGCGAAGGACATGGCTTGGTCATAGAAGACTCCGAAAACCGTTGGGACTGTTTTGAATCTATTTTTGAACTATAGCTTCCGCACTATTTTAATTGTTGTAAATTGAATGTTTTCAATTGTGAAATTTACTTTAAAATGGTTTATATAAAACCGTCCTTTGTACCCTTTGTTATGATAACAATCGAGTAACATCCACAGACTTGTATGCTTCCGCTGATCCGGTTTTCGGGGTGTCACAGAATGGTATCAGAGCACTGGTTATAGAGAACTGGTATTTTCAAAACCCAGACTATAACCGTGTTTCCTATGACTAGAACGTGCCTTCCTGCCAAGCCGATGCCTCGCGTGTAATTATAACTGATGATTTTTGATGTCATGCTTGATAGCATGTTTGATGAGATACGAGATATGATATTTAACGATTTGAACTCACCCCACTTTCACTATTCACTACAAGTATTTTCATATACTTACGTTGGTAAATTCATTATTGATTTCGAGTTTGGATACTCGTCATGGTTTTCTAAACGGTTTTAAAAGCGAGGGACATGGTACAAGTATAACTAAGCTGAGTATACCGAAATTCATTAATCCTCGGTTGGGAGTAGATTGATCACCTATGATCAACCAGGGATAAGTGGGACGTGACTTGATCACTTACGTCTCACAAATGAATTTTGTGATACTTGGAGTAGTTATAATAGGATTATGTTCCGGGAAGATTTTCGGTTTTGAAATTTTGGAAAATGGTGAATTTCCTCATATAAGCACGACACACTGGCATCACAAAACTTCACGAATTGAACGGAACTTCGAATCATTATGTGCCCTCCGCCTCTATGGAACTTTTGTTCGTCGTCATTTAATTTTGCTCGCACCGGGTCAGGTGAGACCCGATTGATCGTTGTTTTGAATTCGAGCTGATTAATTTCTCTAACCCGACCGATATCGTAATAAACACATTTGAGTTTGTTGGAGTATTTGTATTTGGTTTTGGCTATATTTGAAAATGAAAATTTTGATTTTGTAATTTCGAATCTTGTTTGAAACTCCCTTTAACCTTGTTTGTCTTTGGATTTGTTTCCGATTGCGTTACGGCATAAATTTTTAGGGGTATGTTGCAGCCCTCACTGCCCAAGCTTTACACTCTGTTGATGAATCGGGTTAGATCACTAGACATTTAAGTGGGATCATTTCATAGCACTTGTAAGACGAAACTCTTGATGGATGTGAACAGCGAAAGGATCTATACATTTTTGGCAAGGTCTAGAGAACGTGCGATAGGTTGAATTGTAACCTAGCAGAAGTTTTAGGAACTTATGTAGAAATTTGAGCCGCTATTTTAGGAAATGATACCTAACCTTTAACTTATCTTTTGGGAATACCAGATACCCATCTCATTATTTACTTTATAAACAATAAACTGCGATACGTCATTTTACAAAGTACATGATACGATATTTTGAAAACATTATTTCAGGAAAACTATTTTTGGCCACGCTATTTTGGGAACGCTATTTTGACATACTATTCCAAGTACTATCTTGAACGATAAACATTGGTTTTTGATTGGCTCCAAACGGTCAACCTAATTGACCAGGTGAATGGTCAACAAGGTCAAACTGCCTAGAGTCAATGCTCCGCGGAATATAGTGTTTCCCCGGGTCGTTATGTCCTGACGAGGTGTGAATTGTTATCAAACGGGTTTGTGATCGGGTGAATTTGGACAAAAAAAGGATTGTGATTAATCTGAACTAAGGAATCTACAAGGAAATAGCTTAAATAAGCTATATGAACAAGACTGGAAAGTTGGAAAAACCAGAAACGTTTAAAACCTAAAAACGCATACATTTTTAGTTTAAATAACGTAAACGTACAAAATAAAAAGTGAAAAGTGAAATCTGAGGTGGGGGGCTACCTTTCCTGAAAAACTTAAGGCTTGAATCAAATCACACAAATCCCTAAAATTCCTGCAAGTTTTGACTTTTCTGAAAAACTAGAATATTTGACTTTTTTGAAAACTAGAATATTTGACTTTTTTGATTAACAATGGAAATTGACTTTGATGAACTTCTACTGGATCCTAATGACCTATTATGTTGTTTTAAGTGAAAATGAAACTAGTTTAAGTGATCTAAACAACTTTTGTCTTGAAATGGTGAGATTGTGATACCAATACCTTGACAGTTAACTACCATGGATGGATTAGAAGTGACTTTTGACTATGAGACAAAAGACTACTACATTTTATGATATATCTAACCTAACTTGACCTATAGTGATGTTTCTAAACTAAAAGCAACAACAAAAGCACAATGGAACATGTAGAAAATGCCTAAACCAAACACTCCTAAATCCCTATCTGTTGGGATTTCAATGAAGCCAACAGATGATCTAAACCATAAAACTGAAAACAAGCTTTCACTAATCCAATATAAGCATAAACAAACAGAACTTAAGCATTAATTAGCAACTAGGACTTGGAATAGCAACATATGCAGAAAAAGGAAAACTGTCTTACAAGTGATATCAATGAGGAGCAAGAGAGAACCAGACCAAGGACCACAACCTAGGTGCTCCCAAGAGCTCTAAACCAAGGATTTCCTCAACTGCTTCTCTTCTTTGTTTTTATTTTCTTTTCTTTATTCCTTTTCCCTATTTTTCACCATTTTTGTGACTTTTTGGTATTTGTGAGATTCTAAATGAAAGCAAGTGAAAATGCTTTCAAAACTTGTAAAAGCTTAGTAACAGGCCAAGTTGAGTCCAAAGCAACAGAAATAAACAACTTCCAATAGTATAACAGTCAAAATGAGATTTTCATTAAATAAAGTAAAACTGAATTTAGACAACAAAGCTTGGAATTTCTGACAACAAAACTTGAAATTGTATTAGAAAAGTGATTACAACTATTTTAAACTAAAAGTTATAACTGATAATGAAATTACAATAAAATCGACATGAAAATTACACTAATGACTATTCTACCCTAACTACTACTTTTCTTCTGCTTCTTTCTTTGACTTATATGGTTTCTCCCAGTCCGCTCTCTCTTTCCCACATGTGTTTTGAGCCCTTGGATGGCTATATCAAATCTTGGCCGTTCAAAAGTTGTTTTGGCGCCAAAAGTCCTCCCTACCAATTTGACAGTGGAGTGTTAGGTTAATAAAGTAATTAATGTTTCTTGTATCTTATGTTGGAGGAGGGAACATGGAGTGGGATAAGTGAGCTGGAGGGATGGGGGTGAGCAGTGTTGCAGGCTACAAGTGGGGGTGGGAGAAAGGAGGTGGTCAAAGGTGTTGACTGGGGGGAGTAATAAACGGGTAGGAGTTATATTTTTGTTTTGGTGGGCTGGGATGAAGTTGGGCCTGAGGTGATGGTTGTTTTGGGCTAGGGGTTGGATTAGGAAGGGGTTTGGTTTGGTTTTTTTATTTATTTTGTAAGTTTGGAAATCACAAGGACCATAAATGCAAAACTGAAAATTGCAAGGGACTGAAAATGTAATTTTTCCAAAAGTACTCATAAGGTCCAAAATAGCCAAACTCCAATAATACAAGGACCATAAAAGTTAAATTTCCATTTTCACACATCCGGGGACCAAATCTGACAAGTTTGCAAAGTTGAGAGACTAATTTACAATTTCTTCAAACTTTCACTTAAATGACTAAACTTGCCAAAATAAGTAACCACATGACCATAAATGATTTTTCTTCCAAAAATTTCCCACTAGGGACCAATTCTGCCAAAAAGTGAAACTCCAGGGATTAAACTTGTAATTTCTCAAAACTTTTGAAATTTTCACCAAAGGACTAAATATGACAACTATAAGTACTCAGGGACTATTTTTGCCAATTTTTGAAAGTTGGAGGACTAAAACTGCCAATTATGCAAACTTTGTTCGTTTTTCATCAGTTTTTACTCTTTTTGCATCTAAAACATATAAAACATAATTTTGAAATATTTTCCGTATTTTGATGCATTTCTTAGTGTTTTTGTATGTTTTGCAGTTCAGATATGGCCAAAAATGATGAGTGTTTGAGCACTCATCAATCCCCCACACTAAACTATTGCTAGTCCCTAGCAATAAACTGTTTTGAAAACTTAATGGATTTTAATCTCTTTACCAAAAGCCATTACTTCTGGAGTAGCCAAATGTATCAGTTCAAGTAAGAACTATGGTCCACCTGATAACCATGTGATTTTAAGCAAATCACCAGCTGTAAACGGATTTGATTTGTCTTTACCAGAAGCCGTTTGCTTTTGGACTAGCCAACTCTTGATGGACATAGTCAACATCTTGGTGAGCTGATTACCAATTATGGTTTTTCCACTGCCTTTACCACAAGCCATAATCTTGCGGGCTAGCCAACTCTTTCACTTTTTAGGATATGGCGAGTTGAGATACCATACAATTTTGGGCAAATTGCAAGCCGTCAACGGATTTGATATATCTTTACCAAGAGCCGTTTGCTCCTGGATTAGCCAATCCTTTTGTCGGTTAGACATGGCGGACTGATAACCACAAAAATTTTGAAACTCATGTGAAAACATTTTTTGAAAATTTTGGCCAAAAACGGGGGTACTATATGGTAAAATGTGATAAAATTTGCTAGAATACCCCCCCCCCCACACACACACACATACATAGAATGAATATTGTCCTCAATATTCAAAGTCCCGGCTATTATGCCGACTCTTTGAACGTAAAAGGGCAACATTACAAGCTAAATATGGAAACACCATTTTTTTTCACTTTATTTGTAACCACAGCAGGGGCACTCCCCCACACTAAGGGTGAAAACCCTAAGTACATGCTACTGTTTTTGTTTACCGAGTCGCTAGCTTGACTCGACCCCGAATTCATTTGTTCTTGGGGAAGCATGATGTGGAAGAAACAAGCTCCATCGGACTTTCATTCAAGATTTTTGGACAAACATTTGAAGCACGTGAAAGTTCCACACCGATGAGATAAGTAAACCCTGGCTTGAAATAGTATAAACTATAAGCGGTGATGCCGGGGTAAAAGATAATATCTTCACTCCCGAATGAGTGAAGAAGAGAGGAAGTCACCAGGTAGGTGAAGAAAAGAAAGAAAATCATGATAGCAATCATCATAAAATCTTCTCCTCAAGATCAGGCTCAGTTTCCTGAGTTTGGATTTTATCGGTTAAGCTCTTTGGTTTGGATAACATATCGGTAGGGAGGGTGGAAAAATTTGTCGTAGAAATACAAACTCTCATGATTGAGAATCTATCCCCCCGATCATGGTTTTTCTTGTCATCCAAATAATCACACTCCGGAGGAGTCATGATATGAGTGAGTTCACTAGAGAACTCATGAAGGATATACGGAGGTGGGACATGTGCGGTACTTTGTGGGCTATGAATATGCACCTTGTCCATTATAGTCTCCATTTCAGACTCATCACTATCAAAGATTGGATTAACTGAATTTAGAGTAAATTCAGAATCGAATTCAAACAAGGGATTTGTGATAGTCGTATTGAATGTTGTGGAAACAAATTGGTCAACATCCTCTTCTAGGTTGACGATCTCGGAACAGGGAAGTGATGCATCAATAAATTCGATGTCTTTAGGATATAAAGAATCGGCATCACTATAATCACTGACAGAATCGGAGAAAGTCTTAACAAGATCATTTGGAAAGAATAGAGAAGGAGGGATATCACACACATGAACAAGAATTCCCTGTGACTCTCTTGGGATTGGGACAAGGTTCTCAACACTAGACTTTATGAATTCGTCCGATTCCTTTTCAGGAATAGTGTCAAGATGCTCATCCCCCATGCTCAAAGAGTGAGTGGGAACCTCGGGTGTGATAACAGCAGACTCAGGGAATTGAGAAGGACTAGCAGTCATGGGTTCTACAAGTTCCATTATTTCTACTGCTAGTGATTCAGTCATGTTCTTTTCTCCCTGTATGTCTACTGAAACAGTTTTAACTGAAGTTGAATCAGAAGGCTTCTCAGATACCTTCAGGATTGGAACAAGGTCATTTATTTCCTCAAGAGGGTTGACTTTGACTTCCTTGTCCCCCATTATCAAGATATCTGAAGGTTCCTTAGGGTTTTCTTCTTCAAAGGGTTCATCCTCATCACTTTCATCCTCAAGATAAAATGAGTTAACAGGAGGATTTTGTCTCCTGGGAATCAGATCCTTAAGACAGTTTATACTATCTTGAATGTTTTGGTTGAATTGAGTTTGAGCAATAATCATTTTATTAATCAATTCAGCTCTAGCTAACTCATCTTGAGGAGGTGGCTGAGGGGTTGTGTATTGTGGAAGCTTATTAAAACCAAATTCATGATTGTTACAAGGAACCTGTTCATAGACAAACTGATTCCTCGTTTGACAATCAGAGCTGTAGTGAGGGCCTCCACAATACTGACAACAGTAAAACTGCTGGGTATCATGGTGTGGAAGCTGATGGAATGAATCAGTCATGTCATGGTAGGAATAGGGATTCTGGTTATAGACAGACCCGTTTCTTGACTCTACCATGCCACAACCGGGGCAATTACCACCATTATAAGAACTACCACACCATTGGTAAACAAGAAGGTGTGGGGGAGACATAGAAAGAATCAAAAGGTTTGGGAGGGTAAGAAATGAAGAATCAAAAAGGTAGGAGGGTAAAGATGAATATTTTTGGATTTCTGGAAGGACATTTTATGTACAAATAAGAAAGAAAATCTTTTTGGGTTTTTTGTGTTCGTTGAAAACTAATTTTAAAATGTTTTCGGGAACAGTTTTGTTTTTATATGATAAGAAAATATGAACAAGGATGGTAAATATACAAAGGAATGAATATCCAAAGATCACTAATCTTCAAATACGTTTGAATAAGCACACAACCTCCCCGGCAGCGGCGCCAAAATTTGATTGGCTCCAAACGGTCAACCTAACTGACCAGGTGAATGGTCAACAAGGTCAAACTGCCTAGAGTCAATGCTCCGCGGAATATAGTGTTTCCCCGGGTCGTTATGTCCCGACGAGGTGTGAATTGTTATCAAACGGGTTTGTGATCGGGTGAATTTGGACAGAAAAGTGATTGTGATTGATCTGAACTAAGGAATCTACAAGGAAATAGCTTAAATAAGCTATATGAACAAGACTGGAAAGTTGGAAAAACCAGAAACGTTTAAAACCTAAAAACGCGTACGTTTAGTTTAAATAACGTAAACGTATAAAATAAAAAGTGAAAAGTGAAATCTGAAAACCCTCAGGGGGTGAAAATGACTTTTTTACAAACCCTAGGATAAAAGAAAATTTATAGAAAATTAAAATTAATTTTTACACTAATTACTTATTTATTATTAATTAAATACTATTTAATACTAATTATTAATATTTAAAATACTTAAATATAATATAATATTAATTTAATACTAGAAAAATGAAAATTAAGTTTCTAAAATTATAAAATAACTAAAAACAACTTTTAAAATTAAAAATATGCTTTTTTGTCTTTTTGTGGATTTTATATTAATTAATTACTAATTATGTATTAATTACCTAATTAAACTCATTTAAATTATTAAAAATACTAAAAGGACTTAGAAAATTAAGAAAAATTTTATAAAACTAATTAACCATCACAGGAATCCTAAAAAATTATAAAAAGTTTGTTTTATATATTTTTATACTATTTTACTAATTATTAAACTGAATATTAATTAATTACTAATTTAACTATTTAAATTATAAAAACTAAAAGATAAATAGTAAAACTTATAGAAGAATTCCTAAAATTATTTTATAACTTATAAAAGCTAGGAAAAATATAAAAACTAGGGTTTACTTTATAAAAACTAGTTTTGCTATTTAATACTTAATTATTAATAAAACTAATATTAAATCTAATTAATACTAAATGACAAAATTAAAATCTAGAAAAATTACTGAAATTACTTTAACATAAATGGAATTTAAGAAAAATATAAAAATGCTAAGTGCTTAAGAAAAATCTAAAAAGGAAAATTAAAAATTTAAATTAAAATAGAAATTATCACTTGAAATTAAATAGGTTTTTCTGGATTTTTCGTTTTGAAAACTAATTTACAACTAAAAACAAACAAATTTTTTAAAAACAACTTTTTTATAACTTAAAAATAAGTCAAATGCAAGCTATAAGCTTGGACAGTTGACTTATGTTGACCAAACCAAGAAATAGGCTCAAATTAGCTTATGTGGGGTCCACAAAGGGTGATTCCGGTTCAAATATGTTGTTTGGACATGTTTAAGCAAGAATATAACCAATAAGCTCACAAGATAAGCCATTGAACCACAATAAGCAATTTAACTTTCTTATTTAACACTGAAAATGGGACAGAATTGAGTGATGGTTTCAGGTGGGGTCCACTGAGCCTAAGCTCAAAATCTTGGCCAAAACTAGAAGGTGGCCAGGAGGGGAGTCCAAGGAACCAAGGAGGGGGCCTGTGGGACCCACTTTGATGGCCAAAATGAACTACCAAAGTGGTGTAGTGACTGAGGGCCTGCTGCACAGGGGATGTTATTCCCCTGCAGGTGTGTATGGCAGGGTGTAGGGCCCACAGAAAAATTCCTAAAAATGAAGTGAGGATGGGAATCAATAGTTGAGGTGGGGGGCTACCTTTCCTGAAAAACGTAAGGCTTGAATCAAATCACACAAATCCCTAAAATTCCTGCAAGTTTTGACTTTTCTGAAAACTAGAATATTTGACTTTTTTGATTAACAATGGAAATTGACTTTGATGAACTTATACTGGATCCTAATGACCTATTATGTTGTTTTAAGTGAAAATGAAACTAGTTTAAGTGATCTAAACAACTTTTGTCTTGAAATGGTGAGATTGTGATACCAATACCTTGACAGTTAACTACCATGGATGGATTATAAGTGACTTTTGACTATGAGACAAAAGACTACTGCATTTTATGATATATCCAACCTAACTTGACCTATAGTGATGTTTCTAAACTAAAAGCAACAACAAAAGCACAGTGGAACATGTAGAAAATGCCTAAACCAAACACTCCTAAATCCCTGTCTGTTGGGATTTCAATGAAGCCAACAGATGATCTAAACCATAAAACTGAAAACAAGCTTTTACTAATCCAATATAAGCATAAACAAACAGAACTTAAGCATTAATTAGCAACTAGGACTTGGAATAGCAACATATGCAGAAAAAGGAAAACTGTCTTACAAGTGATATCAATGAGGAGCAAGAGAGAACCAGACCAAGGACCACAACCTAGGTGCTCCCAAGAGCTCTAAACCAAGGATTTCCTCAACTGCTTCTCTTCTTTGTTTTTCTTTTCTTTTATTTATTCCTTTTCCCTATTTTTCACCATTTTTGTGACTTTTTGGTATTTGTGAGATTCTAAATGAAAGCAAGTGAAAATGCTTTCAAAACTTGTAAAAGCTTAGTAACAGGCCAAGTTGAGTCCAAAGCAATAGAAATAAACAACTTCCAATAGTATAACAGTCAAAATGAGATTTTCATTAAATATAGTAAAACTGAATTTAGACAACAAAGCTTGGAATTTCTGATAACTAAACTTGAAATTGTAACAGAAAAGTGATTACAATTATTTTAAACTAAAAGTTATAACTGATAATGAAATTACAATAAATTCAACATGAAAATTACACTAATGACTATTCTACCCTAACTACTACTTTTCTTCTGCTTCTTTATTTGACTTATATGGTTTTTCCCAGTCCTCTCTCTCTTTCCCCCTGTGTTTTGAGCCCTTGGATGGCTATATCAAATCTTGGTCGTTCAAAAGTTGTTTTGGCGCCAAAAGTCCTCCCTACCAATTTGACAGTGGAGTGTTAGGTTAATAAAGCAATTAATGTTTCTTGTATCTTATGTTGGAGGAGGGAACATGGAGTGGGATAAGTGAGCTGGAGGGATGGGGTGAGCAGTGTTGCAGGCTACAAGTGGGGGTGGGAGGAAGGAGGTGGTCAAAGGTGTTGACTGGGGGGAGTAATAAACGGGTAGGAGTTATATTTTTGTTTTGGTGGGCTGGGATGAAGTTGGGCCTGAGGTGATGGTTGTGTTGGGCTAGGGGTTGGATTAGGAAGGGGTTCGGTTTGGTTTGTTTTATTTATTTTGTAAGTTTGGAAATCACAAGGACCATAAATGCAAAACTGAAAATTGCAAGGGACTGAAAATGTAATTTTTCTAAAAGTACTCATAAGGTCCAAAATAGCCAAACTCCAATAATACAAGGACCATAAAAGTTAAATTTCCATTTTCACACATCCGGGGACCAAATCTGACAAGTTTGCAAAGTTGAGGGACTAATTTGCAATTTCTTCAAACTTTCATTTCAATGACTAAACTTGCTAAAATAAGTAACCACAGGACCATAAACGATTTTTCTTCCAAAAATTTCCCACCAAGGACCAATTCTGCCAAAAAGTGAAACTCCAGGGATTAAACTTGTAATTGCTCAAAACTTTTGAAATTTTCACCAAAGGACTAAATATGACAACTTATGATTTCAAAATGACCTTTGGTATTTTTCTTTCCAAATAAGTACTCAGGGACTATTGTTGGTCCCTTTTACTTGGTTATCAATAACTAAAAGGCTAAAGTAACCAAGTTATATGACTTGAACACAAATGTATGAAAATGATTAACAATAAAGTAACGTAAAAATAAGAGACAATATTTTCCAACGTTTAATTCTTTATTAGAAGTTAATCACAAAGAATCGTACCCAAGTGTTTGCGGAATAACACTTGGGATTGAAAACGACAAGTATTGTATGGACTCCTCACTAAACTCAAACTATGTTGAGTGACAACTTAAATTACCCACTGAGCTATCTCAGGGGCTTGTGTTGTTCTTTGGAGGAGTAAAGTGGTTTGTGAATGCTTTGTATTAATTGCACAAAGTTTTCAACTTTTACTCCTCACATTTGCTTCCTATTTATACACAAGTATAGAACAACTAAATATACATTGGACCTAAAGCTTCCTTAACAATATCTTGAAAGATATTATTCTTCTGGCAAGGAACCTTCATTGAGTTAGGTCCAAAAGGCACTTTCTGATGACAGACTGGTTTTAACCATTTTGGGAAAGTTTGACATTAAAGTGATAAAGCACTTTAATAATGCAGCTCAAACTTTCCCGCCCAGTCCCGCCAAAACTTCAGTCTTCTTGTCATCAGTCTTCAGTACAATTAAGTTGTTGAAGAGTCATGGGGTTCAGTGAGTTATTGTCATCCTTACTGAACCCATCACATTTTCCTTGGCTTAGATCACACTTCACTGAGTTCCGCCTCACTGAATGGAGAACCTTTCTTCTTAGGTTCGGTCTTAGCATCCTGAAGGTGACTCACTGAGTTACTGTTCACTCAGTGACTTTTTTATACTTAGGTTATTTTACGTTCAAATCCTTGTAAGAGGAGGATTGGGGAATTCAGTGACCCAACAATCTCCCCCTATTTGAACATACAAATAGCCTAAGTGTTTGTTGATTCAGCATGAGTTATCAGGGTACTTTTTCTCTTGCTGAATGTTTGTTGTAATTGTAAGTAGGACATAACATTTAAACAAAAACATCAGTTTATTCATAGCTATTACATTTTCTTACAAATTACAAACAAAATAAAGATAGTTGTTGCAGATCAGATGTTCAGATGATAGCCAAGTCCCTCAATCTTAGCTTTTTTTGATCTCAGCAGGTGTTTCTCAGGATGCTTCTCAATCTTGGCCCTAAGATCCTTACAGAACCTTTGGCTTGCCCCACTTTGTATAGGAGAAGCTAACATCAGGTACGTTACCATTGCCTTGACTCCTGCCTTGTCTATATCAGACCATCTTTGGAAAGCAAGGTCTCTATATTCATCCGTAAAGCATAGACCTCGTTCAGGGTGTTCAAGTACAGTGTTGTTCACGAAGGTGATTCCTTCAGGAACGGACCTATCACAATCCAATCCTAGGACCTTGATCTCAGGCTCGGATTCAATGTGCTTCCTTTTTCTTTTGGTGGCTGTTGATGAAGCAGTTCCTGTTGTTGGAGCAGGAAGAAGGGAGGGAATGTTGAGGGCTTCAGGCATTGCTCTCAGTCTTTCATACCTTTCACTCAGTGACTTGAGAAGGTGATGAACAACGACATTGTTTTTCTTGGCAATGATGGGACGAAGTTCATCAAGTTCAGTAATCCCAAAGTCAGTGAATCTGAATGGGTTATGAGTGTCCATGATTCTTTTATCAGCCCCCCTGAAGATAGTGACCATTGCGGGTTTGGTGTTCCTGTGGATTTTAATGTCAGTGATGGTTTCAGGCTTCAACCTTTCCTTCATCACCCAATGATATCTTTCAACCCTGGTCTTTCTGATTTGAGCTTGCCTTTTCAGCTTTTCTTCCCTTTCCCTTTTCAGAGCATTCATCTGTTCTTCCTGAGCCTTTTTAAAGGCTGCACCAGCTTGCTCAGTAGCTAGTGCCTCAGCATCCAAACCAATCTTTTCAGCTTCCTCATAAACAACCTGTATCAGTTCAGGCTTGCTCAATCTCTCTTCTTCAGCTACCTTTGCCACTTTCTCAGTTCTTTCCATGTAGTCTTGTATTTGGTCATGGGTGAGTTGATAGATTTTTCCATTGATTGCAAACGGGACCCTGATAGGTTCATCAGGGTCAACTCTGACCATTGTGGAGGCAGGTTGGAGTCTTACTTCAGGTTCTGAGGTGGTGGCTATACTTTTTACTCTGTCCTGAAAGAGAGTGGAGGAGACTGGTTCCTCTTGTGGTGGAACTTCAGTGATCGGTGTGGCTTCAGTGACATACTCCCCCTCAGTGTGAGAGGGCTGTCCAGCTTCTTGTTCATCAGTAATAGGGGTTTCAGGAACATTCTCCCCGTCAACAATTGCCGGAGCTGCAGTGATGGCAAGTGTTGGAGTTACTGAAGATGAAGTAGAGGTGCCCTTGAAGGCTTGAAACATTTCCGTCATCATTGACTTGATCTCCGCAGTATCCTGATGAATGAGAGATACCTTGGAGTCAAGTGTAGCCTGAGAATTTTCAAGGGCAGTCATCCTGGATCCCATAGTCCATGCCAGGGATGTGGACTTCAGGGATTGAGCTGTCACTGATGCTTCCAACTGAGTGAAGGAAGACTTAAGGGACTCCACCGTGGAGCAGAGATTCTGAACATTTGAATCCCTTATCAAACCAAGTAACTCAGTGAGAGCCGCCGAATTGACCTGGTACGTCTCAGATGCCTGAAGAATTTTCTTGTTGAGCTCAGGATCATCCTTGACTGATTCTTGAACTGACTTAACCCCTGTAGCCAGCTCCTTTAGGGATTCCAAAAACTGATTGATGTGCGAAGCCATTTGTGTCAGGGAGTGAGAGACAGTGGAATTTTGCTCCCTGACATCATCATTGTAGTCTTCAACAGCATCTTTGAGGAGGTGATAGTGGACTGCTTGCTCAGCATGCATGTCAAACACCTCTTCAATGACCCCCCTGTACAAAACATTGGTCATTTTCTTGATGAACTTTTTGAAGGCACTTTCAGTGAGAGGAGTTGAAGCGTCTTCTGAGGTTTCCGGCTCGGAATGGTGTCCATCTTCATCATGGTTAGAGGATTGAGGAGACTAAGTAACAGGTGTAGGAACTGTCTCCTCAACCTCCATTTCATCTCCGGCCGTGAAGACTTCCTCGTCACTGTTAAATTCATCATCAGAAAATAGGAACGCCTGAGCATCTGCCAAGGAGGTAACCTGCAACAAATGGAGGTTATCCGGCTCCTCTTCATAAGAAGATTTGCCTTCGTTTAGGCCAGGTCCTGACCCCTCAAATCCGGTAGGTTGGGTTTTACCTACCTGGTCTTTAAGGCCAGTTCCCAAGTAATGCACACCTCCGGGAGTGGTTTTGGGTTCCATATCAGCGGGTGGTTTATATCCTTCTGAATCTTTGTCCCCCGTGACCACCCCTTCAGACACTGATGGGTGTTTCTCAGTGCCATCACTAGGAGCCATGATTGTTGTGTCCCTATCAGCGGGTTGTATGTTTCCCTCTGAGTCTTTGGGATGAGTAGTGGTGCCCTTAAACAAAATCTTTGATTGGCGAATGTCCTCATCAGGCAGTTGAGTGGTTGTGTCCCCCTTTCCAACAGGCTTGTTCTGGCCTGTCGAAGGTTTAGGAACTTGTACTCCCTGATGCTTGGGTTTTGATTTACCCGATCCTTTAGCAGGATGTGATTGTTTGTGGACCCCCTTCTCAGTGGAGTAGTGCTGCCCCACCGAGGAATTAGGATCCCTTACTCCCTGAGACTCTGGTTGTGATTTGCCAGAGCCTTTAGCAGGATGTGAAGGTTTGGTTTGTTTCGGCTCAACTGTCTTGTTTATGACAGTAGAGTCTTTGGAAACGGGTATGCCCGAGGACACTGAGTGTGATGTCTCAGTGCCCTCCGATGGCTTTTGTTGCAGGCCTAGTGACTGGGTAATTATTCTCAGGGTGTTCGCAGTCAAGGGCGGTAATTCATGCCCCTTTTTGGCAGCCTTAAGGTCAGAGGTCTCAGTGTCGAGTGACTTGGGTTGAGCCACCTTCCTGGACCCCTGTCCCTTCTTCCTCTTCACCTTTTTGGTGGGAGAGGGAACTGGTGATATAATATTGTCACCCTGGATAGCAGTACGCATATATTGGGTCAGGGTGACTGGTGTAACCTCTAGAGGGTCACGAGAGTAATTAGCCTTGTGTAATACTTCAGGCTCAAAGCCTATTGCATCAGGCTTTACATACTCAGACCCAAGCAAATCTTGTAGGGCACAGGAAATGAATCTAGGGTATGACATAAGTTTTTGCCTAGACTTCCCCCCTAATTTTGCTATGAGGTCCTTGAAGATCAATTCTCCAAGGTCAATAAATCTACCCTCAATGAGACTAAACAACATAATTGTTTGAGTATTGTTCAATTGCTCAGTAGAGGATTTATTTCCCCCGAGGACCTGAATGACAAAGGTCATTATTATCCTCCAGGGAGCTGGGAACCAGGTCTTGATGATTGGGGCTTTGGATAGTAGGGCCCCAGGTGACACTTCAGGGTGAAGTTTGTCATAAGGCCCTAGCGTTAGTAAGACCTCCTTCACATCTTTATCAGATGGTGGGACAACGAAGGTCTGTGTGTAATCAAGCCCAGTGGCTATGACAAAAGTTTTATAGTCAAGAGTTAGGGACTTAGTTCCATTCTTGACTGTGAACTTTATTTTGGCCTCTTTGGGCACATCAGGGCTTTCAACCACTGCTGTGCACCAAAATTCCCTCAAATATTCAGGGTAGATGACTGAGGAGGTTTTTGTGAATGCGGTGGTCAAAAAGCAGTTCTGAAGGAACTTTACCACATCCCTGTATTCAGGGAACCCAGCAGGGTAGGCAAAGTTCCCCACCACATTGTTCTTGGTAAGGTCTACACTTTCCATTTGGAAATCCACATTGGGTGCGTATTTTACGACCTTTGAAGAAGCCATTGAGTTAGGATAAAAAGGCCTGGTTTTTGAAAAAATGGTATTGGTGAGGGAAACACATGCAGTTTTGAAAACAATTTGCAAGAGTTTAGTTATGATTTTAAAAGCGTGTGTGTGTTTCCCTTTTTGTGGGGGTATTTATAGGGTGAGAATTAGGGTGGTGATGTTGCGGATACCAAAGGTTTAATTTATTTAACCGAAACGGCATAATAATTTTGGTTTGATATCCGCATTAAATATCACGATTCCTATTACCCTATTTTCTCTCACATCGTGGATGAACAGTTGTGCGGCTCTGCAAATAATGCACTTTTGCAGAGAGAAATTATCACAACTTTTGTGTGTGAGGGGGCATTTAATGCTCAGTGATGTTTGGTGAGAGGGATGTGGGGGCCCAAGGAGTGGATGCCAGTTGTGTAAGTGACATATATTCTTATATTTAATAGGATTCAGTTACCTACCTGGGACATTAACTAACTAAATACTTAGAGCATTTAATTAGTGTATTCAATGCCATTTTTCATCCTGAGCCCCCTGAATGGATTGTCATTCAAAAAAATTTCAGGAAGGGTGTGATCAGGGACCTAGAGAATTTACATCAGGTTGGAACACTTTTGATCAGTTTCCTGATTCTATGTCCAACATGCCCAATTCAGCTTTCAATCTTGTGAAAGTGGGTTCATCCAAAGGCTTTGTGAAGATATCAGCTAGCTGATACTCAGTGGGGATGAAATGTAGTTCAATTTCTCCATTTGATATATGGTCCCTGATGAAGTGGTATCTGATGTCAATGTGTTTGGTTCTTTGATGAAGCACTGGATTGTTTGAGATGGCTATGGCACTTGTATTATCACAAAAGATAGGTACCATCTTATACTGAATGCCATAGTCACTCAGTTGGCTTTTCATCCATAGTACATTTGCACAACATCCTGCAGCAGCCATATATTCAGCTTCAGCTGAGGACATGGCCACTGACTGTTGTTTCTTTGTACTCCAACACACAAGTTTACCACCAAGAAATTGGCAGGATCCTGGAGTACTTTTCCTATCCATGTTACATCCTGCATAGTCAGAGTCAGTGTACCCTTTGAGATAAAATCCTGAACATTTTGGGTAATACAAACCAAGGTTTGGAGTACCCTTCAGGTACCTGATGATTCTCTTGACAGCAGTGAGATGTGATTCTTTTGGGTCAGCCTGGTATCTTACACACAGGCAGACTGAGAATTGGATATCAGGCCTTGAGGCAAGTAAGTACATCAGGGAGCCAATCATTCCTCTGTATTAGGTTTGATTCACTGATTTTCCAGTGAGATTAGGACCAAGGTTGTTTGGAGGAACCATAGGAGTTTTTACTGAAGAGCAGTCAGTGAGCTCATACTTCTTCAGTAGGTTCCTGAGGTATTTCTCTTGGCAAATGGATATTCCTTTTTCAGTTTGTTTAATTTGTAGTCCAAGAAAGTATGTGAATTCACCCATCAAGCTCATTTCAAACTTTGTGGTCATAAGTTTTTCAAATTGTTTGCAAAGTTTGTAACTTGTTGAGCCAAAGATGATGTCATCAACATACACTTGGACAAGAATGACATCATCCTTTGTTCTGTAGATGAACAGTGTGTTGTCAATTCTTCCTCTGACAAACTTGTTTTGGATCAGGAAGGCTGAAAGAGTTTCATACCATGCCCTGGGTGCTTGTTTCAGTCCATAGAGGGCTTTGTTCAGCTTGTAGACATGGTTAGGGTATTCACTACTTTCGAAACCAGGAGGCTGTTGCATATAAACATCTTCTTTGATGTTACCATTCAGGAATGCACTTTTAACATCCATTTGGTAAACTTTAAAGTTCATGTAAGTTGCATAGGCAAGGAAGATCCTGATGGCTTCCATTCTAGCAACAGGTGCAAAGGTTTCCTCATAGTCTATACCTTCCTGTTGATTATATCCTTTGGCAACCAGTCTTGCTTTGTTTTTGATGACTGTGCCATTCTCATCAGTCTTGTTCTTAAAGACCCATTTTATACCAATGATTAAAACACCTTGGGGGCATTCAACAAGGGTCATGACATCATTTCTGTCAAATTGTTCCAATTCATCTCTCATGGCCTGGACCCAGCTTTCATAGGTCAGGGCTTCTTTAACATTTTTAGGCTCAATTTCTGAGAGATAGTCAGCATAAAGACATATATTGGCAGTGGCAGCCTTAAGTTTGGCAGCCTCGCTTCTTGAGAGCATGCCTTCAGTGGGTTCACCAATGATGTTCACAAGCTCAATGATTTTGGATCTAGTCCAGCTATCCTGAGGTTTGGGATAAGGATTTGAGCTTGAAGGAGCCTGATTAGGTTCAGACTCAGGAACATGAGGTGACTCATCAATACGTGCTTCAGTGACAACTGTAGGAACAATTTGTTCTGTGGGTTCCTGAACATTTTGTTCAGTGGTGTCAGTCTCATTTGAGACAGGCTGAGTTTCTATGAACTCACTGATAGGTGGTTGGGGTAGGTTGTGAGGGATGATGTAATAGGAGACATCAGCATCAGCTTGGTATTGAGTTGAGGGATTGTTCTCAGGATGATACTCATCAGGAGGATATCTTGATGAATCATCAATACCAATCTCTTCTACTGAGGAATTTGAGAACCTGGTGGATTCAGTGCTCTCATCAACAGTAATGTGATAAGTTTCCTCAGTTTGCTGTCTCCTTGTGTTGAACACTCTGAAGGCTTTAGAAACCAGGAAGTATCCATCATCAGCTTTGGCATCAAATTTACCTAAGTGATCCTTGTGGTTATGTATAAACACAGGACACCCAAATACATGAAAGTAGCTGATGTCAGGAATCCTTCCTTTGAATATCTCATAAGGAGTCTTGTTATGCCTTTTCACAATGATTGACCTATTTTGAGTGTAGCAGGCTGTTTTAATTGCCTCAGTCCAAAAGTGTTTAGAGAGGACTGAGCCATTTAACATTGTTCTTGCTGCCTCAATGAGTGTTCTATTTCTCCTTTCAGCTACTCCATTTTGTTCAGGAGTATAGGGAGAAGTGAAATTTTGAGAAATTCCTTTCTCATCACAAAAACACTCAAGGTCTTGGTTTTTGAATTCAGTGCCATTGTCAGTCCTGATCTGTTTAACTTTGACATCATTTTGATTTTCAATGTTTCTGACAAATGACATGATTGTTTCAGCTGCCTGACTCTTTTTGGTCAGGAAGTAAACCCAAGTATATCTTGAGTTTTCATCCACTATGACCAGAGTATACTTCTCATGGTGAATGGACATTGGACTGACAGGTCCAAAAAGGTCCATATGAAGAAGATGTAGGCAGCTTTTGATGGAAAAGGTTTGTTTGGTTTTGAATGATGCCCTGTGGTGTTTTCCTTTTTCACAAGCAGAACAAGGCTTGTCTTTGGTATACACCAGGGATGGAAGGCCCAGAACTTTGTTCTGTTTGGCCAGGTTGTTGATTTTTTGAAGTTAAGATGAGAGAGTCTCCTATGCCATAGCCAGTTGATTGTCTCACTTGCCTTAGAGATTAGACAAGTCCCATTTTGAGTCAGGGATGACATGTCAAGGACATATACATCATCCCTTCTAGGGGCAATCAACACAACTTCCTTATTGGCATTAAAGATGGTCCCTCTCTTGTCATCAAACTGAACTATGTATTTGGCATCACATAGTTGGGAAACACTTATCAGGTTATACTTCAGACCATTAACATAAGCTATTCTTGTAAAAACTATACCATTGCAGTTTACTGAGTCATAACCTTCAGTGGGAGCTGATGAGTTATCACCAAATACCACTTTGGGTCCTGGTTCTTCCACATATTTGTGCAGAAAACTTTTCACACCAGTCATACTTCTGGAGCATCCACTGTCAAGATGCCAAGTAGGATCCTTGATGTGTTTCTGCACAAACAGTAAACTGGGTTAGTTTTTCTTGTTGACCCACTTTCTAGTGGGCTTAATCCTCAGGGACTTTTTAAACTCAGTTAGTGAATCATGGTCTGAAGTTGTGTGACCTGAGCTTCCACATGTTTTACATTTTGTGGAGGTTGATGCCTCAGGTGACTGAGAAGTGTTGGTTTGGTTTTTCCTTCTGGACTGAATCACTTTGTCATGCCCCCTGGTTTCATGGGAGGGATCTCCACAGATGTCACAGAATTCTTTCATCATACAATCATCAGGAAGATGATCATTGAAACCACAGTGAGGACATGGTGAGAAAGGCTTAGCCTTCAGTCTTTGTTTGGAAGGTGTGGCATACTGATAGCCTTGGGTTTTGTATAGACCCCTTGCCTTTAAAGAAGCAGTGTGGGGGATGTGATCACAAGTTCTGTGGTCCTCTTGTTTGCATATCATACAAAACAGGACTCTATAGCATTTATCAGTGCTGTGATTTGGATAATTGCACAGTTCACATCTCCCTGAGGGTCTGGGTGTGATTTTTGGTTTGGAAGAACCTGAGGATACTGAGGGCTTTGTTGATTTTGAGTAAGAGTTTTTCTCAGTAGACTCAATTTTCTCACTCAGCATCCTGACAAGTTCAGCAAGCTGATCAACCTTTGAATCAGTGCTTTCAGGCTTCACTTCAGTTTTTACTGAAGGCTTTTGGTGTTCAGTTGGTGCAGGAGTGGGTCTTTTCAGAATAGTCCTTCCTAATCCTGATTTCTCTTTAGGAGAGTGTGGTTGAAAGACTAATGGTGCAAGGTCAGAATTGGGTTCTGCTCCCTTAAGTTGTTTCAGTGGAGGGAGTGATGAATCAGACTTAGACTCAGTGATGGACTCAGTAGGACTAAGTTCATCAGTGACTCCTAGCAGCTCCTTGATAGCCTGACTTTCAGGCTCCAGGATTCTTCCAGTGTTAAAATTTGGCAATTTACTATCAGGATTGTTTCTTTCAATCCAATCACTGGGTTTGGGAGCTAGTTCTTTGCTAGAGAGTATGTTGGTTAATAGAAAAGTTGTGGAATGGCTACTCTCCCCAGAAACTTCAGTGAGTTGATCATCACCCATACCAGCCTTATTGGGGTTGGGTGAGAGACTCATTGTTTCGTAAAGTTTGGGGTTTTTCTGAGTCCATTTCCAAATAATTTCCTTTTCTTTCTTAAGTTCTTCCTGAAGAGCTTGATTTTTTTTTACAAGTTCAGAGTTTTGAATTTGAAGTGTAACACTTTCAAGCTTGGCTTGTTTTAAGGCAAGTAATTCATCTCTACAATGATTTAATTCAAAACTCAGTTTGTTAAATTTTGAAAACAAATTAAGTCTTTGCTCTTCAACATACTTAAGATCAACATTAATATAATCTAAGTAAGATTTCCAATCATCATTATCATCTATAGAAAGTAAAAGATTTACCTTTCTCATAGTGATGTTGACCCATTCTCCATTTCTTGCATGACTCTTCCCCACAGCAAGTTTGTTGTCTTCTGACAGAGCCATCAGGGCACTGATGTGAACTTCATCATCATCAGAGGACACTTCAACCTCATCCCAGTCATATGTTTCAGCTACAAGCCCTTTGTGAGCCTGAGGAGGCTAAGAGACTGTTGAGGATGATTCAAGAATGGCAAGTTTAGCTTTTGCCTTTCTGTACTTGGCTTCAAAGTCAATTTGAGGAACTTTTTCAAATCTTTGACTAGACTGAAGCATTTTTGGTTGAAATTTGTTGGGGCCTGAAAAAGAGTTATTTCCTGAAAATTTGAAAGATGGTTCTGAGGTTGCTTTTGAAAATCATTCAGTGTTGTCATTTGCTTTAGAAGGAAATTTGTTTTTCTTAAAAAACCTTTTTGAATTAGCAAGGAGTGCTCTTTCATGAAATTCAATTTGAAGATCATTAAGATACTCCTCACTGGTTCTTTGGTCAACCTCATCATCAGATCCATCCTGAAAATCCTGCACAACACCTTTTGAATAAAAAGCAGTTGATATGGGTGTAATTGTCAAGCCCTTTTTGGTCTCCTGAGCTTTACCAGGGTATCTCCTGGTGATAAGATTGTCTTCATAGACAAACTTCCCATAGATGGCAGGGAGCTCAAGGTTCTGAATGTGGTTTACATTTCTCAATCCCTGAGAGAAGTTTAACCACTTCTCAGGGAGACTGTTGACAAAACCAACATTGATTTCATGTTTTGACAGTATAACACCATCATTGGTCAGCTCATTCAGGAGGGTCTTATACCGAGTACAAGTCTCAGAGAGACTTTCAGAATCCTTGGCCCTGAAGGTGTTGAATTCAAGCTTCAGGTCCATGATTCTATTCTCTTTGGTATCAGAAGGCCCTTCATAGCTATGAACCAGGTCAGTCCATGTCTGCTGGGCAGTGGGACAGTTGATCACTGATTCCATTATATCATCAGGAAGGCATGATATAATGATGCTTTTCAGGCGCTGGTCTTGATTGACCACCCTCCTTTCATCTGGGGTCCACTGAGCTTCAGGTTTGATTAAACCTTGGGCAGTTGTTGGGACATATGGACCCTCATTAATCAATTTGATGTAATAAGGTTCCATCCCAGTTAAGTAGCAAAGCATTCGCTTTTTCCACTTATTAAATTTGCCAGCTTCAAGTCGAGGGGCAGTTGCTTAATAACTTCCACCCTTTTTATCAACAAGCTGGGGAACATCTATGTCAGTCATAGTGGGATCTTGATTTTAAAAACTTGAGCACTCTTAGGTTTTGAAAACAGGTTTAAGTTTTACAAATCAGAGGCTCTGATACCACTTGTTGGTCCCTTTTACTTGGTTATCAGTAACTAAAAAGCTAAAGTAACCAAGTTATGTGACTTGAACACAAATGTATGAAAATGATTAACAATAAAGTAACGTAAAAATAAGAGACAATATTTTCCAACGTTTAATTCTTTATTAGAAGTTAATCACAAAGAATCGTACCCAAGTGTTTGCGGAATAACACTTGGGATTGAAAACGACAAGTATTGTATGGACTCCTCACTAAACTCAAACTATGTTGAGTGACAACTTAAATTACCCACTGAGCTATCTCAGGGGCTTGTGTTGTTCTTTGGAGGAGTAAAGTGGTTTGTGAATGCTTTGCATTAATTGTACAAACTTGTCAACTTTTACTCCTCACATTTGCTTCCTATTTATACACAAGTATAGAACAACTAAATATACATTGGACCTAAAGCTTCCTTAACAATATCTTGAAAGATATTATTCTTCTGGCAAGGAACCTTCATTGAGTTAGATCCAAAAGGCACTTTCTGATGACAGACTGGTTTTAACCATTTTGGGAAAGTTTGACATTAAAGTGATAAAGCACTCTAATAATGCAGCTCAAACTTTCCCGCCCAGTCCCGCCAAAACTTCAGTCTTCTTGTCATCAGTCTTCAGTACAATTAAGTTGTTGAGGAGTCATGGGGTTCAGTGAGTTATTGTCATCCTTACTGAACCCATCACCATCTCCTTGGATTAGATCACACTTCACTGAGTTCCGCCTCACTGAATGGAGAACCTTTCATCTTAGGTTCGGTCTTAGCATCCTGAAGGTGACTCACCGAGTTACTGTTCACTCAGTGACTTGTTTATACTTAGGTTATTTTACGTTCAAATCCTTGTAAGAGGAGGATTGGGGAATTCAGTGACCCAACAATCTCCCCCTATTTGAACATACAAATAGCCTAAGTGTTTGTTGATTCAGCATGAGTTGTCAGGGTACTTCTTCTCTTGCTGAATGTTTGTTGTAATTGTAAGTAGGACATAACATTTAAACAAAAACATCAGTTTATTCATACTTAAATTATCCCAGGGATTGTGTTTTATGTGTTTTAAATGCAAAATGTGCAAAAACAAAGGAAAATCGATCAAAGTTTGCAATATTGGCAGTTTCAGTCCCCCAAGTTTCAAAACTTGTCAAATTTAGTCCCTATGCATTTATTTTGAAAGGAAAAGTCAACCCAAGGTTTTAAAAGTCAAATTTCACAAAATATTACAATTGGGTAACAAATTTTCCAAAATTACATGCTTAGTCCCTGAAAATCCAAAAATGGCAAAATAGGTCCCTGGGAATTTTGAAAAAGTGGAAAAATGCAAATTTGGTCTTTGGAAATTTTAAACTTGGCAACATTGATCCTTTGGATAGCTTTGGAAAGTGTGCAACTTCAGTCCTCAAAGTTTAGTGGAATTACAATTTTAGTCCTTGTGTGTTGTGATACCAAACGGACCCTATTATTACTAATCCACAAAATAAACCCAAAACCAAAACACAATTCCAAATCCAGTCCACCCAAAATCCCAGCCCACCACATGACCCGGCCCACTTTCTTTTAAATATAAAACCCCTCGGTCAAACCTTCCCCGCTGACCATCTCCTTCCCCCCAACACCCAAGCGTGAAACCAGGGAGACTTTCCCCCCCCCCTCCTCACCTTTTTCACCAATCCCCCCCCCCACAATTAATACTCCCCACCAAACAAACCCACCACAATTAATACCCACACCAACACCCACCAGTACCACTCATTTTAGCCCTAACTCAATTTTGGCGGGAAATCCCAATCTAGGGCTGTGATTGATCAAAATACAATTGGAGGGTGAGGATTTGGTCTATGGTCAACGAAAAAGCAAGTGGAACTCTCATTGTGGACCAGGAAGCCATGTGGAAGAGATAGTGAATTATTTTTAATCGTAGTATAAGTATTTGGCTCATGTAAGCCTTTTATGGCATGTAATGTATTAGTTTTAGTGTAAAAAGTACTTAGTTTCTCTTTTGTAACCAGTTTTAATCAATGAAAGTTCTCATCTTTTAAATCATCAATTACAATTTTCAGTTTCATCAAGTTTTTCAAGTTTCCTATCTAAGTTAATTATTGAATATAAGCTTTATATAAGCATTCTTACTCCAACCTAGTATCTAAAATGTGAAAAGAAAACAGAAAGAAATACAAATTCAGTAGCAAATAAGTCATAGGGTACCTTTGCTCATTGTGGGAAGCTAATGGAAGCACCAAGTAATGGAATTGGTGGAAGGACTTGTACCTAGCTTATCATTGATAAGCTAGGAGCTAGTAGCTGAGAAAGAAGCCCTAGTAAAAGCTAGGGAAGGTTCAAAGCTTTTTCCTTTTTAAATCTTAGATCTTTAGAGTATTTTGTGCATAATCTGTGTTTAAGCTTATTGGTGTTATCTAGTTGCTTAATTCTGCCTAAAGTGCTTATTTATCATTTATTAGATAAGTTGCATTGAGTAGCTTGTACTGTGGCATCTGTTTTATCAAGTTTCATGTATAACTGTCAACAAGAGGGGTGTTTGGCATAAGCCTTTCAAGTAGGCTCAAGGAACTTAGGTTGTTGTTTTCTGGTTCATACATGCTACATTAGTGTTATCTAGGATAAGTTAACCATAAAATCAGTAACAAAGTGAGTAGAAGTCAAAATCACATGTAATTTTGCTTAATCACCATCTAAGGTGACAGTAAGCAATCACCAAGCTTCATATCAACTTAAAGATACAAGTTCTTGCTAAATCTGAGCTTATTGTGTTATAATAAATCCAAACAAATCATAAAATCAGTGATCATAGTTCAAAAAAGTCAAAACCTACATTTTTCTAGAAAGTCAAAAGAGCCAAACTCAGATTTTTCTTAAAATGGGATGATTTATTGAGAATTTTGTGGAAGGTTTTAAGCTCTGAAATTTGTTGGAGTAATTGTCTATTAGCAGATCTACAAGTCCCCATGGTTACCTTATTTTATTGATTTTTTCTCAAGCTTGTGCTTAAGCTCAAACTGAGCTGCAGGGCAAGGGTTTGCCCTGTGCACTGACCACTCAGTTCACCCACCCAACTTTGGTGGTGTTTTGTGACTGACCCAGTGGGTCCCACACCTCCAACTTGGCATCATTCAACCCCCCTCCTACCAGGGATTAAGGGTTGACCAGTTATTTGACCTATAGACCAATGGACCCCACTTAGTTTTGCATCCAAACCTTGTCCCCAATCTGTCTTAGAAACTCAATAAGCAAACTGCTTATTGGTGATTTGTGGCTTATTGAGGCCACTTATTTGGCACAAACTTGCTTAATATAGTTCAAGTATCTCAGAGAAACCTAAATTCACCATTGTGGACCCACTTTCATCCATTTGAGCTTAATTACCCTCACAGTCAACAAAAGTCAACTGTTGGGTGAATAAGCACTCAAAGTGCTTATTTTTGGGTTATAAAAAAAGTGTTTTCAGAAAAAGTGTTTGTATTTAGTGTATAATTAGTTTGAAAAAAGAAAAAAAACCAAAAACCAACTTTAATTATAGTGATAGCTTCTATTTAATAGGATTTATCATTTTAATTTTCTTTTTAGCTTATTTTTAAGCAATATATCATTTTTATATTTTTAGAAATTCTATTTTAGGTTAAAGTAAGTTTATTAATTTTTCCAGATTTTTATTTTGTCTTTTAGTGGTTTTTATAATTAATTTTAGTTTAATTAAGTTTTAATTAATATTAAGTAATTAAATAGCATAATTAGATTTTATAAAGTACAACCTAGTTTTTCTAATTTTTCTAGCTTTTATTTAGGTTAAAACATTTTTATAAATTTTTCTAGGATTTAAATTGTTCATTTTCTATTTTTCCTAATATAATTAGTATAATTAGAAATTAATAAGTAATTAGATTAATATTTAGTAAATTAGTTTAAAAATACATAAAATAAACTTTTTAAAATTTTTTAGGATTCCTGTAATGGTTAATTAGATTTGTACAATTTTTATTAATTTTCTAAGTCTTTTTAGTATTTTTAATAATTCTAATTAGTTTAATAAGTTAATAATTAGATAATTAGTAATTAATTAATAATTAATAATTAAATAGTTTAAAAATAGTTTTTATTTTTCTTAAAATTTTCTTTAATTGTTAGGATTGTAAAAATAATAATTTTACACTTATAACCTTTCCCGTCCATCAGTTGTACTTTTTGTTTTGTTCATTTGTGTACGTTTTTAATCAAAACGTACGTTTTTAAGTTTTAGCTCAAATCTTCATAATCTCAATTCAAGTAATCAATCACATAGCTTTCCTAAGCTATTTTGTTCAATAATTTCCAAATAATTCTCATAACAACCCTTTTCTGTGAATAAACACCCGATCACAAAGCACGCTAAGTTACAATTCACACCTCAACGGGATTTAATGACCTGGTGATACATTATATTACCCGGAGCATTGATCTAAGCTATTTGACTTTGTTGACCATTCCTTGGTCAATTTAGGTTGACGGTTTAGCATCAATCATTGCCCTAGGCCATTAGGTCATATGCTTTGTTTTCCCCGGAATCCTCGATTCGTGAGAGACTAGAATATATCGCACTATAAGCTGACGAGTTGGATGACATTGTTGATTGCCTTTGGAAACACCCCGTCGATTAAAAATGGTTTAGTCGCATAAGTTGGACCTTGGAGACTGTAAACAAGATAATAGTGCTCATGAGGAAACAATAACCATAAGTTTATAAGTAAGAGTTGCTTGTAACGACCATGATAGGGGTTTGCCCTAGAATTTGTGTTTCGAAGCTGATATTGGGTTAGAAATCTGATAAACCGTTTACCCCAATAAACTATTAACCGTTTCACACCTTTATGCTTTAACCAGGGATCCACGTCGTTTACCCTTTTTGTATCTACTTTGTTACCACAACTTTGGTTAGTTAAAACGAGCGTCTTATGGTATATTAAAACTACTAATTTTACTTACACACTATCTATGTTTTTTCACTTTTCACTATGACTCGCTTTCACTAATCTTCGTTAAACTATTTTCAATACTTGTGCTTTTACCTCGTTTTACCTACTCAACTTTTTTCGTATTTAAACTTTACACCTTAACCATGGGCCCATAACCCACAAGTCGTTAGACATAGCACACTCATTAGCATTATTTATTCTTTTCACATCTTAAACATGTTTCGCTTTTAAACACGTTTAAAAATCACCATTCATGGGGCATATTAGCTATAAAATAAATAGTTCCAAACCCTTATTTTGACTTCATACGAACTTATTTTATTTTAATTATTTACGCACTTAAGCGATATCATTCTTCTTCAACTTTTACGAACCATCATATTTCAACTACGTATATACTTTCACAATTTTTAAACATTTAGTAATCAAAGTGCCAAATACTATTATGATATTTATACATATAATAACCTATTTGTCTTCTCATTATTTCACTTTAAATATCTTTACCCTAAATGATTTTTATCCAAGTTTTCCATGAGTAATTAACCCACTTACTACATGATTCCACATTCCATTATTATTTTCCACTACGCACACAAATTATTTCTAATTATTTTACCGACCGTTTTGAGGTCAACCCATAAAATACTTTACTACTATGTTTGAAAACAAAATTTTGATCCTACCACTATTTTATAAACAATAAATTAAATTCTTAATGTCAATCACTATTTTTATATTTTATTATAAAATAATTTTTATAAATTAAATTATTTTAATAAGCATAGTGTTTCCAATAAAAATGTTTTATTTTCCTATGAACATATTACAAACTAAATTCGGTTACTATTTTATAAATGTTGAATTATTTTCCAACTACCTTATAAATTGTTTTACAACTCATTTTACAAACTATTTTATAAAGTATTTTGCAATCACTATGTGATGAGGCGAAAAATGAACCACTTTTAGGGGGTCATTTAAGCCCAGAATTGAATTTATCTGATCAAATATTGCCCTAAATCGTTCCTTTTGTGATTTTAGGTACTTTGAGAGAGAAATCTGGAAAAGGAAGCAATTCGGACGTTTTTGGAGCATAAAAGTGAAGAAAACGCCAAAGTCTTAATTTTCCTTGCTGGGAACAGTAGGTGACGGCGTCAAGAAGGAATTTCTGACGGCGTCAAGAGTAATTTCCATGACGACCCAGTACAGAATTGAAGGCGTCACAAGGTAGGGTGTCAAGAGTAAAATACGTGACGGCCTAGAAAATGCTATAACGTGACGGCGTCAAAAGTAGATCAAGGCAGTCCGAGAATTCTTTTGGCGGCGAGATGACGGCGTCACCAATTTTGTCTTGACGCCGTCAGCCTCAATTTCCTATATATAGTTTTCTAATTTTCATTCATAAAGGAGAGAGAAGTTTTGGAGAAACCCTAAGGCCGAACTTAGTACGAATTTTACAGGTTTTTCAAAGGTTCTCAGCCCTTGAACCCTTTCATGTGTAATTGAGATAAGTGTTCTTTTAATTCAATCAATATGTCTATGTGTTGGTTGTCTATATCTTGTTCTTGTCTTAATTCCATCATGCTAGGCTAGATCTATCTTATGTTTGCTTGGATCTAATGAAACCTAGATGTTAATTATGTGTTGATTACTTGTTTATGGTTGTATTGGATGAATGATTTCGATGTTAGGCTTAAGAAAACTGGCAGATCTCCAAATGGTAACATGCTTGAACGTCTTAGGAAACATGAACTGACGTGCACTAGGTTTTATTGGTTGTATTTAATGCATGAGTAAATTCTAATGATCCCATGTTAGGAGCTTCTTAGCCGGCTCGACATAGGAGTGAAGTAGGCACTCATTGGATTGGGGAATTAAGTGCGCCACCCCATGAATGGTATTAAGGAATACAATCCGTCATCCACGCAACTATAACAAGTAATTAACGTGTAAAAGATGTCTAGGGAGTAGTGAAATCTAAGTAAACACAACTTCTCCACTTATTGCTCACAACCTTAGTTAATTTAGTTTATTTTCATTTCTAGTATTTTATTTTGATTGCATCTTTAGTATTGGGTTAGTTGACTAGCAACTAATTCCGCCCAAATCCTTCAAACTCGAGATTTTTACTTGCTTTCTAAAAAATATAAAAATACAAAAATAATCATCCCTCATCTTTAGAACTAGTATTTAGGTTTTCTAATCCTAGCGACACTATTCCTAGCTGAACGATCAATCCCCCGGTACTTGTCACTATACTATACTACAATGATCAGGTACACTGCCTGGTGGGGGTTGTAAGCTTCTCAAGATCCCTTGAGAGGTAAAGCCTGGTGCGATTTCCACGTATCAAGTTTTTGGCGCCGCTGCCGGGGAATAGTTATTGTCTAGGTTAGAATCTCTTTTTATTAGGTCTACTTGCTAGATTCCTTTCTAGTAAGATTTTATTTTTATTTTTAGGTTTTCTTTAGTCTATCTTTTTCTTTGTGCCTTTGTTAGTAAATTAAATTCATTGACTATTCCGTTGACCATTATGGAAAACGCGAATCCACCCCTTTCCCCTAGAGAAGTGGCTGTGTTACGTGAACAAATTGAGAGTGAGATTAGGGAGCTTAGAGAGCTTAATAGGTTGATTAAGGTTGAGCTCGAACATGCATTTAGTGACCTAGCTACCGCCTTGTATTCAAATGAGGACCTAGGGCCTAATGACTTTGTGAATGTTGTTGAGGGACTAGAAGAGGAGGAAATAGATCCGAAGCTTAATGACTACTTTAATCTATACCCCACTAAGGAGGAGATTGCATATTGTAATAATCTTATTGATAACCCGCGATCTCCTTTCACTATAATCGAACCTAAGATAAAAAGAGGCGATCCTAAGAATGCTAAAATACCATGTATGATTGGGTATAGACACGTTGAAAATGCTTACATTGACTTTAAATCCCCAATCAACATCAATTCCTCAAATGTTTATAATGATATTGTGAAAACAAGACTTGAACCTAGAAAAGATCCCAAATACCCCGGTGGAGTTTGTAACTTTGTCGGGAGAGTTAAAGGTTTACATGTCTTTGTTGGTAATTTCACTTTTGTCACCGACTTTATGATTGTGTAGGATCTTGCTAATGTTATTGATTGTCGATTATCCAATGTTGTGTTTGGCAAACCATTTGTTGAGGAGTCTAAGTTGGAATATGATGAGATAGAAGGAATAATCCGATTTGCAAGTAACACCGATAGTATCACTTATAGGATGCCTAATAGGTTGAAGGAATTTCGCTTTATATCCCGATTTGATAAGGACAACGTTGGTGCTTTTGAGGACATCAATGAAGAGGATAAGAAAAAGGGCATGGATTATGTATGGGAAAAGAGGAGTTTTTTTTACAAAGATTGCTTGGCCCTAGGACCAAGGTATAAAGTCGATAAGGAATTGGCCCAAAGGATTATGGGGGCGATTGAGAAAAAGGTGATTGGTTTCTACAAAGAATATTTACAATCAGAGAGTGAAACCAACGATGAGGTCACGTAGTAACCCATGACCTTGAGTCTAGCTACAAGACTCGTAAATAAAGAAAAGCGCTTCTTGGGAGGCAACCCATGCTTTGTGTGATTTTATTTTGTTTGTTTGTTATTTGCTTCCGTATGCATGCTTTATTGTTATTGTTGGTAGATCATGTTTCTCAATTAAATAGTGGAAATACATTACTTTGTTGTTTTGGCCTAGTCTTAACTCCACCTAAAAGTATTTTTGCAAAAGATAAGTGTAAGGGGAAACCCCAAATATGTTTCAAGAAACAAACCAATCATGATTCTCCACAATATTAAATGAACATGTATATTCGTATTTGTTAGAGTCAAATGCTTGTATTGAGTCATAATGATGTTTTGCAGGATTTTCCAGGAAGTAGGACCAAGTTTTTTTTAGAAATTTTCCGGAAACTTAACGTAAAGATTTCTGCAGGTCACTTCTGACGGCGTCATGAGTTTACTCTTGACGGCGTCATGTGTAAAATTCTAGAAATTTTGCTAGTTTTGTTTATACTGGAGTCTTAAAGTTTTTGTTGATTCTTTAGTTTTATAAACTCCAGGAAATCTGCAAACATTCATTCCACAAGCATTATATCTTTAATTGTTTTGTTTTTATTCCTAAGTCTGGAATTACATATAGTTGTGAGTTCTCTTTGTTCGGATTGATGCTTTGGGTTTTTGTCTATTTTCTCAGGATTTATAGGTTATGTATGATAAGAAGATGATTTATTTTTCTGGAAGGGAAGCTTTGATTGTTCATATTCTTGGAGGAAGATTTAACCTGGCCACCTTATTATCCATACCGAGCGAATCAGGGGAGCATTTGATTTCATTCTTTTTACTTTTCACTTTTACATTCTTTACTTGAACATTGGGGACAATGTTCATCTTAAGTGTAAGGGGAGGGTAAAATGATGATGTTTTGTTTGATGGTAGATGTGTAATAAAACTATGAGAAATACTTGTTAGTGAAATTTTAGCGCCAAATTTAAATTTTTTTACAACATTTAGGAGTGAAACTTTAGCCATAGCAAGCGTCTCATGGATAGGAGATTGTATGACTAGCACATAACCGTATATTCAGAAAAATTTTCCACCCAAATATGTGAGGTTCCCCTTTAGATTTGATAGGAAAATCATTTACTATTAGTGCTTATAAGTGTACCGGTAGCATTTAGATTCTAGAACTTGAGTTAGTGATGCATCCCGAGACCGCTAGTGAGACTACATTCGTGTAGTAGGATTTACTACATGATAAGAGGCATTAGGATCACTCTTGTGTTAAACCCGTATCATAATTACTTGACCATTTAAGTCATATTATTTGGCTAGTTAAGTCAACTAATTTTTCCCACACCCTTAGCGTTGTACTCATTTTTAGTACATGAAACCCCTAGTACACCCCTCCGAGCCTATCTTTTCGTTTCTAACTTTAAGCATTTTACTTAAAGGAAGAATTTGTTACACCCCACTTAAATGTACACCCAAATCGCCTTAGCCATCCGTGTATGCGCTCATCTTTAGTGCATTATTGTTATTTGTTAAACCTTAAGTTAATTATCTAATTGATTACATGGTTGCTAAGTCGAGTCATATCCTTGTACATATTGTTTTGGGACGATTGGGATTCGTGGGTAAAGTACTTATTTTATGGAGTAATGGGGAAGAACATCATTTATTACCCCCATATGTACGTTAATCTTAAAAGTGCTCCAAGTGTTTTGATTTTCTTAATTCGAGTCATTAGATTAGTTTATTGTAAAGTATGTAAAGATTCTAGTGTAAGGGAATTTCCATTCCCTATGATGTATTATTTTGGATGGTAGGGTAAGAGTGTATGCAAAAAAAAATAAAATAAAATAAAATAATAATAATAATAATAATAATAATAATAATAATAATAATAATAATAATAATAATAATAATAATAATAATAATAATAATAATAATAATAATAATAAATCGAAAAATCAAGAAAAAGAAAAAAAAATATAAAAAAGAAAAGAGAAAAAACATACGGACTACCATCCCATTTCATTCTATGTTTATTTTATGTTTTTGTTATTTTTCATTTATTAGCTTAAGTCGAGTCTAGTCTTGACTTAGCAACGCCATATTGTACATGTAATTAACCAAGATTGTTAACTCGCCACCAGTAAAGACTGCCTTTATCCAACAAAACCGTGTATTTCATATCCCTACACCTAACGTTACAACCCTTTAAAAGACCTCTTTGATAGTTTATCCTAGGTGCTTACGCCATGTGGTGGAGGTTTGATCCTTTCCCAAGCCTATGGTAATATATTTTGCTATGACAGGTAGTGAGAGATATCTTCCGTTTCCATATTGTAATTTATACTTTAATACACCCGAGAGATGTGAGTATCTAAACACTATTTGTGAGGTGCTGGCGTATGACCTCCGTGCTTGTCATTGGTCTTTAGTGGAATGATTATTTTTTGTAATTACTATTATATTAGTGTTAAATGACCCCTAACTTGTATTTTGATTAGAATAAAAGCGCATTTGCTTGAGGACAAGCAAATCTCAAGTGTAAGGGTACATGATGAGGCGAAAAATGAACCACTTTTAGGGGGTCATTTAAGCCCGGAATTGAATTTATTTGATCAAATATTGCCCTAAATCGTTCCTTTTGTGATTTTAGGTACTTTGGGAGAGAAATCTGGAAAAAGAAGCAATTCGGACGTTTTTGGAGCATAGAAGGAAGAAAACGCCAAAGTCTTAATTTTCCTTGCTGGGAACAGTAGGTGTCGGCGTCAAGAAGGAATTTCTGACGGCGTCAAGAGTAATTTCCATGACGACCCAGTACAGAATTGAAGGCGTCACAAGGTAGGGCGTCAAGAGTAAAATACGTGACGGCCTGAAAAATGCTATAACGTGACAGCGTCAAAAAAAGATCAAGGCAGTCCGAGAATTCTTTTGGCGGCGAGATGACGACGTCACCAATTTTGTCTTGACGCCGTCAGCCTCAATTTCCTATATATAGTTTTATAATTTTCATTCATAAAGGAGAGAGAAGTTTTGGAGAAACCCTAAGGCCGAACTTAGTACGAATTTTACAGGTTTTTCAAGGGTTCTCAGCCCTTGAACCCTTTCATGTGTAATTGAGATAAGTGTTCTTTTAATTCAATCAATATGTCTATGTGTTGGTTGTCTATATCTTGTTATTGTCTTAATTCCATCATGCTAGGCTAGATCTATCTTGTGTTTGCTTGGATCTAATGAAACCTAGATGTTAATTATGTGTTGATTACTTGTTTATGGTTGTATTGGATGAATGATTTCGATGTTACGCTTAAGAAAACTGGCAGATCTCCAAATGGTAACATGCTTGAACGTCTTAGGAAACATGAACTGACGTGCACTAGGTTTTATTGATTGTATTTAATGCATGAGTAAATTCTAATGATCCCATGTTAGGAGCTTCTTAGCCGGCTCGACATAGGAGTGAAGTAGGCACTCATAGGATTGGAGAATTAAGTGCGCCACCCCATGAATGGTATTAAGGAATACAATCCGTCATCCTCGCAACTATAACAAGTAATTAACGTGTAAAAATTGTCTAGGGAGTAGTGAAATCTAAGTAAACACAACTTCTCCACTTATTGCTCACAACCTTAGTTAATTTAGTTTATTTTCATTTCTAGTATTTTATTTTGATTGCATCTTTAGTATTGGGTTAGTTGACTAGCAACTAATTCCGCCCAAATCCTTCAAACCTGAGATTTTTGTTTGCTTTCTAAAAAATATAAAAATACAAAAATAATCATCCCTCATCTTTAGAACTGGTATTTATGTTTTCTAATCCTAGCGACACTATTCCTAGCTGAACGATCAATCCCCCGGTACTTGTCACTATACTATACTATACTACAACGATCAGGTACACTGCCTGGTGGGGGTTGTAAGCTTCTCAAGATCCCTTGAGAGGTAAAGCCTGGTGCGATTCCCACGTATCACTATGTGAACCATTTACGACCATAAAAAGTGTTTTCATACTATAACCGATAACTTCCCCTTTTAAAAATAAACCAAACATTAGAAGTGGATCCCGCACTTGTGCCTCATCACTGAAAAAGTAAACCCACTTGATTCCGTGCGATTAGAATCTCTGATTGGAGTGTAGATAGCGAACTAGGTTGTTGGTGTACCCTCACACTTATGATATCTTGCCTTCTAAGAGCTCTAGACGATACAAGCTCAACACCTATTTCCTTTATGTGACCTGACTTCTGCACCAGGATACCAAGGGAACGTAGCCTGTTTGGCAATTATTGATGTTCGATCTCACCATGTAAACAAGAAAGGACTTTTCTCAACATAGTGTTGGATTTGATTCAAGCTTCACAGGTCACTAGTACAACCGTTTATGTTATGATACCCCTTAGCACCGAATTACGTTTTCCAGCCCACCTGTACCATAATTTCTATCAGGATACCTTTTAGTACCGTTTAACAGATTGGAATACTTACATCTTTGAGCTTCGCCTGATATTGGACATTGAACCCCACTTAGCACTGGCAACTAGGTTCTCCCCTTGGATGATTAGAAACATAGGTGGACGTTCATGCTCGACTACTCTTCTCCTTTGATGTTCAAACTATTAAAGTTTTTCATAAAATGTTTTCATATTAACTCGAAACTCATTGTAACAATCTTCTAAAACACCTATTTTGAGGAATAGATTTTCTGGTCAAAATTTTATCAAACTTTTGTTGAGAAGTGTCAAACGTCAATTTCTGCAAAATTTATCTCACCACGATCGGAAACGCGCTTCTTACAAATTTATAAAATCTTTTGAAAACGTGTCATCTTACGTCATTACTACTTCACAGCAAATAAATTTGAAATATTTGGAAAGTTATATTGGTCGAATTTTGTACAAACTTCTACCCAAGTAGAGTTTTCAAACGAAATTTTATCCCTTCCTTTGAAAAAGAAAAGCGCAATTTCAAAACAAAGATCTTGAAAACTAGATTCCCCACCATTTTCTCTACCTTCTTATATGTATCGAACTAGGATTTGTGTCATTGGAGTATAGACCCTATATTGAGTTCAAACCATGAGAAATTTAAGAAAAGACCTACTAGCAAAAATTGTGAAACATTGCGTAGTCAAGACTTAAACTGTTTCCCCTTATTAAGCTTACCTTGAGAACCGCTGTGCCTCACCAAAATGCTAGAAGGAGACAACTTGTGGCAGATCACCTAAATACCCTTCCGCAAGTAAAAAGGAGCCCTTAGAGCAATCTAGTGAGACCCAAAACCGCTGCTATTACCATCACCTTTTCACCAACATTATTCTGACCTATAACTTGAACCTAATCGCGAGGACGCGATTCCTTTTAGGGGTATGTGCTGTAACCCCCGGTACTTTTCCTAAAACTATTTTACGAGCCAAAAGCGTTACTTTGATTTTCCTTAACTTCTGAACTTGTTTGTGTTTGAAAAACTGTAGATATCTTATTTAACGTGAGCGTTATTTCCTTTATCGAGCCGGCACAACCTAGAAAACTTGAATCGTATTTCATTTTCCAAATTATTTGAATTTTATGAAGTATGAGAAAAACTTTGAAGTTTATACTTGATTTTATCAGAAAAATGATTTCGTGAACAATGGCGCAAGTTTCGTAATTTTTCAAGTTCGTTTGCTATGTCATTTGGACCACGAAGCATTTATCGTAAGAAGTTTATTACGTTAACAGTTTTGGTCCCTTAACTTACATTTCCCTTTCACCCTACACTTTATTAAATTTCCAAAAACTACCCTAGACTTTCCTTAATATATACTCCACTAATACAATATTTTTTTCTCATTTTATCATTAATAACAAACACACACCTCATAAAACTCTCTCTCTCTTCTCTCACTATGACTCGCCAGAAAACTCATCACCAGCGGAATCTGCTTGGGTTCCGGGGCCGTCACTAATTTCCGGGCAAGTCCTATCTTATCCGAACATGTAGATCGAGACACGAGGAGTCTTTCTGGGTGGGTTAGAGTCCAAGACGGGTTCGTTAGCTACGGTTTTGGAGGATCACAACCGCACCACCTTACATCCGCTCGCCACTACCTTCTTTCCTCTCTTCTCTCGTTCGGTAAAGCCACGCGCCACCACCTTCTATTTTCTCTTCATCATTAATGAAACCATAATCGGATTAAAACTTGTATAAACGATTTTGTTGATAAAACTAACTAGAAACTTATGTTTAACTCGTGTGGATTTGTTTCTGTCTCGACTTGGTCTTGACTCACCGACTCAACTCGTGACTCGATGAGGGTTTTGAATCCGTGATGTTTGGTAACGACGGGGAGTATATATATTTGTTTTTTGATAAGTGTTTTGTGGGTCCGTTGGGTTTGTTTATTCCTCGGCAGCCATGAACCGCCACCACCGAGGCTTAGGTGGTGGTGGGGGTGAGTAATATTTGTCATTGTTATTGATGTTGATATTAATATTTTTGTTTGTTTCGGATTTGGATGTGTTTGGTTTGGTTGTGTCTTCGGCAGCCGGCGTATAGCCGAGCCGTGGCTCGGTGTGAGTCACGACAAGGCTTGGTGGTGTTTTGAACTTAGATTTGGTTACTATTTTACTATTTAGTTCGGGTTTGGACCCATCTGGATACGACTTGAATTTTATTTAAATTGATTATGATTAAACATTATCTAAAATGGATAATTAAAAGTTTTGAGAAAATAGAATGTCTTTAAAAATTTTAAATGTAAAACGTTTAAAATTAATAATAAAGTTTGAAAATATTTTTCTAAACATATATAAACATATTTATATGGGTTTTCACTAAAAAGATTTATAAAGGAAAGTAAAAATTGACGAAGTTTATGTTTGAAACATTTAACGAAAAACTTTTGTAAATTTAGAAGTTATTGGCTCATTTGGTTGAGACGTAACTCGAAGCGAGTCACGGCAAGGTCGGGATTAAAACTAGTTTTATATAAAAGTTTTATAAATTTAATTAAGTTTTCACAAATAAAATGATATCTATTATAAATATGTATATATATTATTAATTTTAGAAACTGAAATGAGAAAAGATGTTGAAATATAAAATGTTTCTAAGTTTTTATATCTATAAAAGTGTTTCAAAACTAAATTGTATATTTCCTTTTGAAAATGATTTCAATATATATTTTATTGTTTACTAAAAATAGTCCGAAAAGAATTTAATTAAGTTAATGATAACTTCTTATAATGAAACGTAAACAACACATTTATTTAACTTGGGATCTATCGGCTCATTTAGTTGAGTTGTGGCTCGTGGCGAGTAAAGGCTAAGTTAGTTAGTTTTCGTTGTTGTTTCCGTTATTTGTTTATATGTCATTGTTGTGTCGATAACGGTCTCGGCTTGGGTATTTATATAAAATGAATAAAAACGATAAAACCATAAAATAAATTGTTATAGTTAAGTGGATTGTGACATTGGACTTGGATCCGGATATTTACATTATGACGTTATTTGTGATGGACAAAGATTGGATGTATTGGATTTGCGGTGTGGTTATTTAGATAATATGGACCCTTTGGTACGAATAATACGAATTGGTCAATAAATCTAAACAACTAACACTTACCTGAATGATATGTCTAATTGTATATTATAACATGTGATATTGATATTTAAGAGTCGTTTGACTCGGGAAATGTTTTATAAACGGGCAGACCATGCCAAAATTTCATAAAATCTTTTCTAAACTTAAAACTATTTTCGATTTCTTAAATATTCCAAAAACCTTTTCATCTTCTATTTTTTTCAACGTTATCTTGGGGGAAAACGGGATAAAGCCGAAACTAGTTATCATGTGTTTGTGTTTGTGTATTCTTTTCCGATTTAGTCCTTCTTTCTTTTCTTTGTTTTCTTCTCATCTTTCTCGGATATTATTCGTCACGATTCTTCTCAACTTCCACACGAGTCTTAAACTTTATTTTCTTTCAAACGCCATTGGAAACTAAACCTTTTTATATTAACAAGAGTATTCAACGAACGTTACTTTAATTATTACATGAGTATTATTTCTGAAACACATTACTTGTTAGGTTGTGCCGATCCATTCCCGTTGTGTTTATACTTTGATGACTTTGTGCTTCGTGACTTGAGCTTATAATTTCTTGATGACCATTGTGCTTACACTTTCATGATGCCATTCGTGCTATTCGTGATATATTGCATTGCTGCATACTCAGGTGAGTCCATAGCCCCATTTTTATCTATTTTAATTGCTTTGCAAACTACTTGGGGTGAGATACATGCTTTTAAATGTTTTCTGAGCACAATTGTTTATTTGGATGCTTTTCCTGAATTGGTATACTATTCGAGACGATATGCTAAGTAGCTTGTCTTGCCGGAAAGACCCTCAGATCATGAGCCATTAGTCACCTACAGGTGAGCGCGAACTTAGTAGATAGGCCTATTAGGATTGACCATCCCATTCGTAGTTTTCAAGGGCTTGACATGCGAGTGTACTATTTTCGTTTTGCAAGGTATTGGGCAAGTGCCCGGCCTTGGGGGCATTTATTATGAATTCCGTGGTTGTTTGTCATTAAATTGACTGGTTTTGGTTAACGTTTTGTGTGTCATGAGCTTAGCATATCGCAATACTTTACGCATTGGGATGTATTGGTATTGTTACTCTATATATATTGGTTGTTGTTTATTTGGTATATGCACTTGATGCAGATATACCCCGAACTTAAAATCTTGTGCTCAATTACTTACTTTAAACCTATGAATTCACTCAACCTTTGTGTTGACTTTAGCATGCTTATCTCAGGTGTTAGATATTGCCGCTACATATTTAATTTGGAGGAGCTTGGCGAAGGGCATGGCTTGGTCATAGAAGACTCCGAAAATCGTTTAGGACTATTTTGAACCTATTTTTGAACTATAGCTTCCGCACTATTTTAATTTTTGTAAATTAAATGTTTTCAATTTGGAAATTTACTTTAAACTGGTTTATATAAAACCGTCTTTTGTACCCTTTGTTATGATAACAATCGAGTAACACCCCCAGACTTGTAGGCTTCCGCTAATCCGGTTTTCGGGGTGTCACACTTTCAGCTATACTTTGCATATAAACTTTCATTTATCTGATCTAACTCAGTAGCAACTCACTTGTGTGATTCTCTTATGTAAAAAAGAAGTACACAATTTCATCCGAGAAGTTACAAGTTTCAACTCAACGTTGCAAGACTTGTTAGACTTCTATTGTGTAAACTCTTGTAGTTTATACTTCGTTTGTATTTTGTTAAGAAGTGATTTGTTAGTATTTTAGTCCTCAAAATACATTAAGTAATAGGAGTGATTGTACCTTTGTAAAAGAACTCGACATCTAGCTTAGTGTCGAAAATAGTGGATAGGAGACGTTAGGGTGGTTCTACCTTGAACTAGGACCCGGTATTTAGCTATGTACCAGATAAAGTGTAAGCGACGATTGTAAGGGTTTCTCCACCAGTGAAAGGAGCTTGTTGACTAGTGCTTGAAACTCTCGAGTTGGATACACGGGGCGTAGAGTAGGGCAAGGAAAAAGAGTCTTTGTAGTCGAACCATGATAAATAATCGTGTTGTGGTTTGATCGTTTCTTACTTTATACTTGCATATTAATTATTGTTAATTAATTAGAATTGTTGGTTACACGTAAAGCTTTTCAAAGATTAACAAGTTAAAAGCGGTAAACTATTAAACCCCCCTTCTAGTTTTCCACAATTGGCATCAAGAGCTACGTTACTCAAGTTCTTTAAAATATATTGTATTTTAAAACTTGGATCGATCCATGGATTTTGAAAATCGCAAATAAGGGCAATCTATTCAAAGGCCACCGCTATTTGAAAAAGAAAACTTCCTTGAATGGAAAAGTAAATTTGAAAACTATGTGAGATTAATTGATCAAGATCTTTGGCATATTATTTCCATTGGTGATTTTAAACCAACAAAAACAAGTTTTGAAAATCAAGATGATTATAATTTGATAAAAAAACTAAAGCTAAGATAATGATTTATAAAGCTTTACCAAGGATTGAATATGAAAAAGTGTATTTTTGCCAAACGGCTAATATATTTGGAAAATATATTAAATTTTCATCAAGAAATATGTCAAGTCAAAGATGATCAACTTGATCATACATATGAGTTGGTAGTCTTAGAAAAACTAATAAATAGACATTTAGTTGAAATAAATACAAGTGCTACGAGTTTAAATGTTTTAAATGAAGGTGTAAGTGAAGATGAAAACTTGTGTCAACCTCAAATAGGACTTGCTTACAAATCATGGAGTGACACGAATGAAGATTAAGAAGACTATCCGGTTTGTAGTTATGAATTTGATAAAACTACAAACAAGGTACAACTTGAAACTGAACATTTTTGCTTTGACACATTCATCTTAGAATTCTCTAAACTAGAAAATGAGTCTAAACACTTGTGTAACATGAACCTAAAAACAATCTTTAACAATGAACTATCAAAATCTATCGAGAACAATTTTGAAAAGGAAATCATGTTGGAAGATAAAATGTCTAGACTTTTGAGTAATGTTGAAATTGATCTAGAATGCAAAATATGTCAAAATTACAAACATGAAATTAAAAGACAAAATGAAAAAGGAAAAATGTTAGTTAAATTTGAAGAAAGTTCAAAATCTCTTGAAAGATAGTTGAAAAGTCAAAAGTCGTTTAGAGATAAAACCGGATTAGGATTTAACTCGAACGCACCATCAACAAGTAAAACAAAGCAAGTAAAGTTTGTTAAGCCTAGGTGAGAGGTTTAGAAGTAACTCAATCACTAATAGAAACTTACGATAAAAGGATTAAGGATATCATGTTCTATGCTCTTACATGTTTGTCTAACCTCCTTAGATTCATAAGTATTTGAGTTTTCAAGCTTTCCTACAAGTCAAAACGCTTAATGATTATCTTCTTGGTAGCTTCTCTATGGAACTTAAAAGGTACGCCTTATTTCAACTTACCAATTGTTGTATCATGCTTTTAGCTTAAGATGTATCGAGTGTAGTATTAGTAGTTCATACCTTAAGTTGTTCTTTTTTTAGTAAGTTATAACGAGGATTGGATCCTCTATGGTCGAAGGATTTCCACATAACAATGAATGGGAGACATAAGGTGCTTTGTTTTATTTAGCCCTCGGACATAGAAAATTGGAACTCTTGAATGAGTCTCACTTAATGCTTGTTTATAAGTGAGGTAACTAAGAATCTCCTAAGTGATAAGATGACCAACACTGTTATGATGCTTGCAAATTCAATAAATAAAATGCTCCACAATAGTTTATGAGATAATATTATCTAAACACAAAGACTTGAATTTTCAATCATATCTTAAACTCTCGTTTAATAAATCTTCACATGAAGCATACAAAAAGTAATAGAGTACATCAAAACAGTTTAATATGTTTGAAGAAAACATTGTATTCTAAAACACTAAGGTTTTGCACATAAAAATTCAACTGCAAGTTTTATGGAGACATAACTCTTGGATGGTTTTATAATAACAAAGGTTATATTATTTTAAATGAAGAAACCTAATGAATCGAGAAATCGTTAAACTTAACACTCAACTAATGACCATCTTCCTTTAAGACGTCACCTTCGGTAGATGAAGACTTAGTAAAAAATCGAATAATGGTAAGATAAGAGAGCTTAAGAAATGACAAGAAAGATGAACTATTAAATAGAGATTGCTAAAGGATTTAAGAGTCATTCAATAGATTAGTGTCATTAGGAACATTAATAAAAGGAACCATAAAGACATAAGCTGAAACTGAAATTAACGTATGTTGTCTCGTGTCAAACATTAGTTTAAAACAAGCATCTTGGGTATAAATAAACAAATCTGATAAAAATGAAGTTTTGACCTTAGCGTCTCAATAGAAGAGTAAAATCATAATTGAATCTTACGAAATAAATAAAAATGTTGGAAAGAAAATAAACAAAGTCAAGATAAAAATACTATGAAAGACTTTTCGCAAGCTCCAAAAAGCAAGGAATAATCACTTATAAGACATTCCTAGTTCCTCACAAGTATACAATGAATTACCTATTCTATGTCTCACCAAGGATGAGAAAAGTGAATCCGTAGATAACACTAAATAAAGAGATATGATTGAAAGTCTACTTTACCTCACGGCTAGTAGACCCGACGTTATGTTTAGTGTTTGTCTATGTGCTCATTTTCAAGAAGATCCTAATCCACCTTGAAGCCGTTAAACGAACTTTTAGATTACTGCACATTTATAATTATGGTATCCCAAAGGAACGGGAGTAAACACCATAGTGTACGCCAACTTGGATTATGCCAGTGACTATGTTGATAGAAAAAGCACAAATAGTATTGGTACTTTTATTTGGACATTGTCTCACCTCATAGTTCTCTAAGAAACAAACGACTCATGCTACCTCAACATACTAAAGCCAAGTCGGGCTTAAAAGCATGTCAACATGTTCCTTAAGATCAAGAAGGCTCCCATCAACCTCATATTCTCGCTTAATGTCATCTTCGTCAATCCAATTCAATGTGCTCTCACTAAACATATTGAAATTCATCATCATCGTCTTGGTAAAAATTTTCATTGAGGGACATCTCATCCAAGAAAGTTTCATCCGAAAACCACATTGTCGACACTTTCACAAAACCTCTTAAATAAGAATCATTAATCCTTCTTAGACTTTGTTTAGGACTCATGGAACCTATATTATAATGTCGAACATTAGAATAAAATCACAAAAATCAAAACAAATCAAAACATTTTTCATCTCTGCTGATATGGCAGAACCCTTCGACTAAACGGGTGGAACCCCCTTTTCGGTTCCGCCGGGTCCGCCAACTCTGCAGATCAAGTTATTTCTAATTTAAACCAAACACTCCCTAACCCACAACTATAACACATTCACCGCTACTATTCACGACCAAAACATCACCGCACACGAAAATTAGGGCTCCTCTTCAATCATTCTTCAATCCAAGCAAAATTGTAAGTATTACTAACATAATTGCATTCCCGATCTAAGTATAACATTTTCACTTACACACAAAATCTAAAATCTTAGGGTTTATACTATTATTGGTGAAAGTTTGTAAAACCTTAGTTAGAAACAAAACTAATCATGCTTTCCTTTTATTATGTTTTTGCATCCTTTAATTATGTTTTTTCTCTTTTTTCTTTTTCTATTTTTTGTGTCTTAATTTTTTTTAGAAATTTTTATTTTTTATTTTTTATTATTATTATTTTTTTTTGTGCACACACTCTTACCCTACCATCCAAAATAATACATCATAGGGAATGTACATTCCCCTTACACTTGACTTTTTACATACTTTACATTAAACTAGTCTAATGACTCGAATCAAGATAATCAAAACACTTGGAGTACTTTTAAGATTAATGCATATATGGGGGTAATAAAAGATGTTCTTCCCCATTACTCCATAATATAAGTACTTTACCCATGAGTCCCAATCGTCCCAAAACAATATGTACAAGATATGACTCGACTTAGCAACCATGTAATCAATTAGATAATTAACTAAGGGTTTAAACATGTAACAATAATGCACTAAAGATGAGTGCATACACGGAAGGCTAAGGCGATTTGGGTGTACATTTGGGTGGGTTGTAACAAATTCTATCTTTAAGTAAGATGCTTAAAGTTAGAAACGAAAAGATAGGCTCTGAGGGGTGTACTAGGGGTTTCGTGTACTAAAATTGAGTACAACGCTAAGGTGTGGGAAAAATTAATTGACTTTACTAGCCAACTAATATGACTTAAATAGTCAAGTAATTATGATACGGGTTTAACACAAGGGTGATCCTAATGCCTCTTATCATGTAGTAAATCCTACTACACGAATGTAGTCTTACTAGTGGTCTCGGGATGCATCACTAACGCAAGTTCTAGAATCTAAATGCTACCGGTACACTCATAAGAACTAATAGTAAATGCTTTTCCTATCAAATCTAAAGGTGAACCTCACATATTTGGGTGGAATTTTTTTTTGAATAGTACGGTTTTGTGCTAGTCATACAACTCCTATCCATGAGACGCTTGCTAAGGCTAAAGTTTCACTCCTAAATGTTGTAAAAAAATTTTAAATTTGGCACTAAAATTACACTAACAAGTATTTCTCATAGTTTTATTACACACCTACCATCGAACAAACAAACTCAAGTGCAATTGTATCCTATAAGGTATCATCATTTACCATCCCCTTACACTAGGACGAACATTGTCCCCAATGTTCAATTAAAGAATGTAAAAGTGAAATAGGTAAAAGAATGAAAACAAATACTCCCCTGATTCGTTCGGTGTGGATACCACAAGGTTAGATCTTCCTCCAAGAAAATGAACATTCAAAGATTCCCTTCCAGAAAAATAAATCATCTTCTTGTCATATATAACCTGTTAAACCTGAGAAAACAGACAAGGAAACCTCGCGTAAAATCGGCGGCAATCTATATATATTAACAAATCATATAAAGCAATGTAAGATACAATGCTTGTGGAATGAATGTTTGCAGATTTCCTGGAGTTTATAAAACAAAAGAATTAACAAAAACTTTAAGACTCTGTTAGAAAAACAAAACTAGCAAAATTTCCAGAATTTTACACATGATGCCGTCAAGAATTAATTCATGACATCGTCAGAAGTGACCTACAGAAATCTTTACGTTAAGTTTCCAGAAAATTTCTGGAAAAACTTATGTCCTACTTCCTGGAAAATCCTGCAAAACATCATTATGACTCGATACAAGCATTTGACTCTAACAAATACTAATACACATGTTCATTTAATATTGTGGAGAATCATGATCAATTTTTGTTCTTATAAACAAATTTGGGGTTTCCCCTTACACTTATTTTTTGCAAAATACCTTTATATGAAGTTAAGATGAAGTTAAACAACAAGATAAAACATTTTCACAATTTTAGTTTGAAACATGATCTACCAACAATAAAAATAAAGCATGCATACGGAAGCAAATAACAATCAAACAAACAAAAATCACACAAAACATGGGTTGCCTCCCAAGAAGCGCTTTTCTTTATTTACGAGTCTTGTAGCTAGACTCAAGGTCATGGTCTACGTTTTCCTTTCCCACTTCTGTGCTGATTCAAAGCATCCAACCAAAGTCTCATCACACTTGTACTCAGGGCCTAGATTCATGCAACCTGAATAGTATGTTTGCCTCCTCTCATAGTAAACATCATCATCAATTCCTTCGTCTTTAATCTCATAAGGTCGGATCTCATCAATTGGTAAATTCTTAATTTCCTTTAATTCTTCCCTCATGTGAGGCATCATAAAAGTGAACTTTTCTATCCCATCGGTAAACTGAACTATTCCCTTCTCACAATCACAATACATCTTAGTTATCTCAACAAAAGGTTGCCCTAAGACCATTTCTCCTAAGTGTGGATCTATAATGCCTCTAACATCTTCTAGGATTACAAAGTCGCATTGATAAATAAAATTTCCTACAAAGATGTGCACCCTTTTCACTCTTTTGACAAAATTACACAGTCGATTAGGGTTATAGGGGTCTTTTCTAGGGCTTAACCTTTCATTCATTATCCAATTGTAGTAGAGCCTAGAAATAATATTCATGGGTGCTTTTAAATCAATGTATGTATGCTCTCTAGACATGTACCCAATCATGCAAGGAATTTTTATGTTCCTAAAGTTATGCCTCCTAATCCATGGCATTCTCCAATATTTTGTGGGACAAGGGTGTTGTAAAAGGAATATATGGTAACTCAATTCTTGCGGGGTTGGGGAGAAGTCTGTAAACTCAATTTTCATCTGGAGGGGTTTATTAAATTCCTTAAATGTGTTAACTTCCCTCTTTCTTCTTTTACGCACTATGAGCCTCTTGCTAACTTCTCAACGGCGATTCTCTAAATCCATAAAGACAAATCTTATATGAACAAAGACACGAAGAAATAAGATAGACTAAAGAAGACCTAAAAATAAAAATAAAATCTTACTAGAAAGGAATCTAGCAAGTAGACCTAATAAAAAGAAATCCTAACCTAGACAATAACTATTCCCCGGGCTGCGGCGCCAAAAACTTGATACGTGGGAATCGCACCAGGCTTTACCTCTCGAGGGATCTCGAGAAGCTTACAACCCCCACCAGGCAGTGTACCTGATCGTTGTAGTATAATATAGTGAAAAGTACCGGGGGATTGATCGTTCCACTCAGGAATAGTGTCACTAGGATTAGAAAGTCTCTTAAACTAAGTCTAAGGGTGAGGGATGATTCTTTTTGTATTTTTATATTTTATAAAAGCAATTAAAATCTCGGTTTTTGGAAGAGTGGGCGGAATTAGTTGCTAGCCAACAAACCCAATAACTAAAGATGCAATCAAAATAAAATAACAGAAATGAAAACAAATCTAATTAAACTAATGTGGTTTCATTACTCCCTAGATATCTTTTACAGGTTGATAGCTTGTTACAATTGCATGGATGACGGGTCGTATTCCTTAATACTAGTCGTAGGGTCGTGTACAATATTCCCTAACTCTATATGATCCTACTTCACTCCTATGTCGAGCCGTTAGAAGCTCCTAACATGGGATCATTAGAATTCTCCTACGCATTAAATACAACCAAAAATCATAGTACACCTCTGATCATGTTTCTTAAGACGTTCAAGCATGTTACCAATGGAAGTCTGCCAGTTTTCTTAAGCCTAACATCGAATACAATCATCCGTAAAAACTATAAACAAACAATCAACCCATAATTAACATCCGGGTTTCACTACATCTAAGCAAACACAAGAGAGATCTAGCCAAGCATGTTAAATTAAAGACAAGTGTAAGATATATTCAAACAACACATAGACATATTGATTGAATTGACAGAGTACTTATCTCAATTGAACATGAAAGGTTTCAAAGGGTAAAAACCCTTGAAAAAGCTGCGAAAATTGGACTAGGGTTTTTCTCCAAAGTTGCACCCTAAAAGTTACACACTAAAGAATGAAAATTGCAAAACTATATATAGATTTTACAGGGTGACGGCATCAAGAAGAAAATTGTGACGCCGTCAACTCGCCGCCCATAATGAAATCGGATTGCCTAGATCCACTTTTGACGCCTTCATGTGCAAAGTTGCTCTGGGCCGTCACTAATATTTGGACCATGACGGCCTAGGGTGACGCCGTCATGTCCTTAGTACAAAACTTTCTGGATCGTCATGTGCACCATCCACTTCCACCTCTTGTATTACTCTTGACACCGTCATTAAGAATCTTGTGACGCCGTCAGGTACTGTTCCAAGCAAGGAAAATTAAGACTTTGCCGTTTTCTTCACTTTTATGCTCCAAAAACGTCCAAAATGCTTCCTTTACCAGATTTCACTCCAAAAGTACCTAAAATGACAAAAGGAATGATTTAGGGCAATATTTGATCAAATAAATTCGAATCCGGGCTTAAATGACCCCCTAAAAACGGTTCATTTTCCGCCTCATCACTCAACCATGTCATGGATTCCCAAACGGCACAATACTCATCTATTGTAGGTAATCAAAACACCTCTCAACCATCCACATTTGCTCCATCAACCACCAATGATCCACCAACACCAAATGAAATTCCTCTTCCACTCAACTTTCCCTGCCATAATCGCGGACATTGTGAGAGAACCGCTCATATAAGTGAACGGTGTCAAAAGGACATTCGTGAGCTAACATACGAAATGAGGTTCATCCTAAACCACATTTTGGAGCGTCTAAATGCCATCTCTCATCCACCTCAAGTTTAGAGCGCTTTATGGAGGCTTTGCCCCATTTAAGAATTTGTTGGGAAACTTCCATTTATAGAAGTAGGACTTTTATTTTCTTAGTCATTTTTCTTTTTACTTATTTTACTTTGTATTTCTAAAATTAGGATGAAATTTTTCATTTCTTGTCTTTGACTTTTACAAAGTCAAATTTTACTTGGAATGACATCTTTTCAACTATCTTGTTTGCATTGTTGGTTGATCATATATAAGTTGTGATTGTGATTGCTTATATTCTCATATTGTGTTATGGCTACACGATTTATCACATGTCATTATCGCCAACGAATTTTTTTTGTAGGTTCAAAATCCATGAATCCTTACTTGGCACCCCACCTAGGGAGAGTATTGTTCAAGGGGGAGCATTCCGCTACGCAACTCTTCTTTTTGTTTCGACAAAAAGGAGGAGAAAATATATTTAAACTTATAAACTTAAAATGATTTTCAGCAATTGAGTAAAACAAGTTTAAATACAAACTTTTAAAGACTTAATACTAGAATTAGTGATTTACTTAAAAATAAAGTTTATGTTTTGTCATCAACAAAAAGGGGGAGATTGTTAATACAAATATCACCTAAAAGGGTGAGTTTCAACAAAAAGGGGGAGAAAATATATTTAAACTTATAAACTTAAAATGATTTTCATCAATTGAGTAAAACAAGTTTAAATACAAACTTTTTAAGACTTAACACCAGAATTAGTAATTTACTTAAAAATAAAGTTTATATTTTGTCATCAACAAAAAGGGGGAGATTGTTAATACAAATATTGCCTAAAAGGGTGAGTTTCGACAAAAAGGGGGAGAAAATATATTTAAACTTATAAACTTAAAATGATTTTCAACAATTGAGTAAAACAAGTTTAAATACAAATTTTTTAAGACTTAACACCAGAATTAGTAATTTACTTAAAAATAAAGTTTATATATTGTCATCAACAAAAGGGGGAGATTGTTAATACAAATATCGCCTAAAAACGTTATTTACCTTTTACAATCTTTGCTAAATTTTGTTAACGACAAAGTTTAAACTTTAGTTTTTATTAAAACATGATTTTAGTTTAGTCTTGTATAACTAGACTTTACATTTCATATTAAACATAACATTGTTATATTTCCAAATATAGAAAATATAACATGACATCATGCCATGCATCATGAGCATTTATGAAAAGGTTTCTAAATCTTGAAGTTGACTTTACATAAGATCTCTTACACATCTTGGAAGGATTCTCACTCAAACCATTGTGTGTTGACTTGTAGAATCTTGATTTGACATTACTAGATATGGAAAGATTTCTTGTAGTCTTTGACTGTCAGACCTGGCGGAACCCTGGGGTTACAAGGGCGGAACCCTTGTTTTGGTTCCGCCAGATCCGCCAGTCTGCTGGTTTGGTTGGCTATAAATACCAAGCCACTTGCAAGAAATCTATTATTACTTTCAGCTATACTTTGCATATAAACTTTCATTTATCTCATCTAACTCAGTAGCAACTCACTTGTGTGATTCTCTTTTGTAGAAAAGAAGTACACAAGTTCATCCGAGAAGTTACAAGTTTCAACTCAACGTTGCAAGACTTGTTAGAGTTCTATTGTGTAAACTGATGAGGCGAAAAATGATCCATTTTTAGGGGGTCATTTAAGCCCGGAATTGAATTTATTTGATCAAATATATCCTTAAATCGTTCCTTTTGTGATTTTAGGTACTTTTGGAGTGAATTCTGGAAAAGAAAACATTTTGGACGTTTTTGGGGCATAAAAGTAAAGAAAACGGCAAAGTCTTAATTTTCCTTGCTAGGAACAGTACCTGACGGCGTCACATGGTTCTACATGATGGCGTCAAGAGTATAAACAAGATGTGAAGTGGATAAAGTCCGTGACGGTCCAGAAAGTTTTGTGCATTGGGGATGACGGCGTCACCCAAGGCCGTCACGTGTAAAATTAAAGAGTGATGGCCTTGAAAATTTCCTGAAGGCGTCACGTAGGTCGTCACGTGTTAACTTGTCAAAACTGGGGTATGGAGTAGCTGATATTGTTTTGGTCATAACTTTTGCATACGAACTCGGATTTAGGTGATTCAAAAGCCCACGCGAAGAAGACGAAGAAATCTTCGATTTGGTGAAAACGGCGGGCTGACACTGTCATGTGTTAAAGCTGACACCGTCAAGCCTTGCCGACAGAAAACTTGCCTATAAATATAACATCATAACTTCACTTTTTGTAAGCCCTAAACCCTAAGGTCAATTCCTGGGTTTAGGTAGGTGCTTTTCCAGCAACTTAGAGGGTTTCAATCACTCCATAAACATCATGTATTGGTTCGTTGATTTTATCTTAATTATGTTTTCCATTATCAATGTTGCTTGCTCTTCTTTGATGATGTTTTGCTAATTCACCTTGTGTCTATTTATGCTTATGCGAAACTTGAATATAATTGATTAGATCTTATTGATTCCTTGTTGATATTTGTGTCTATCTTCATCAATTAAGGCGCGACACTTCGATAGATCTAGTTGATTTAGCTTATAATTCTTGATTCCTATTGTCACTTGTTTGGTTGATTGTATTCGATGTTAGGCTTAAGAAAACTGGCAAACTTCCATTGGTAACATGCTTGAACGTCTTAAGAAACATGAACCAATGCGTACTAGGTTATTATGGTTGTATTTAATGCATGAGCGTGATCCCATGTTAGGGGCTTCTTGCAGGCTCGACATAGGAGTGAAGTAGGAGCTTATAGAGTTGGGGAAGTATGTACGCCACCCCATGAATGGTATTAAGGAATACAACCCGTCAATTGAAACAAGGTGTGACAATTCAATAGGTAAAACTGGATAGCTAGCAAGGAGTAACATATCATAGGTAGACATGCTTCACTTATCTTGTAGAACCTTAGTTTATTTTTCTTGCACATTAGTTTAGTTAGTAGATTTTGGGTTAGTTGATTAGCAACTAATTCCGCCCCTCCTTCCAATACCCGAGATTTTTACCTGCTTTTCATAAAATATAAAATACAAAAAGAATAATCCTTCACCTTTAGACCTAGTTAGATTAATTTCAATCCTAACGATACTATTCCTAAGTTGAACGATCAATCCCCCGGTACTTGTGACTATACTATACTATAACGATCAGGTACACTGCCTGGTGGGGGTTGTAAGCTTCTCGAGATTCCTCGAGAGGTAAAGCCTGGTGCGATTCCCACGTATCAAGTTTTTGGCGCCGCAGCCCGGGGAATAGTTATTGTTTAGGTTGAATTTTATTTTTATTAGGTCTACTCATTAGATTCCTATCAAGTGAGATTTTTTCTTTTTATTTTGTAGATTTCTTGTAGTCTATTTTTTATTTGTGATTTTGTTTGTAATTTGCTTCAAATGGACTTTACACTTAGACTTCTAAGATTGCAAGATAAGGTTGAGTGGCTAAGACACCAAAGAGTTCAAAATACCTCATTTAGAGATACCTATGAATCATATGAGCCTTCACCTAGGTTAGATTTTTATGAACAACCTCCATGTTTAAGATCTCGTTTTAGTGAGGCCAATAGGAAATGCGACCTAGTTTGCCAAGGAATTATGGAGAGAGCCATTGCAACAAACCATAAGTTAGATGAAGCACTAGGTTTGCAGTTATCACTACCTAAGAAGACAATTGAGGAGGATTTAGCCGAGCATGATCACATTGATCAAAAAGACCTAGGTTTTATGACCAATGACTTTGAATCTCAAGGAACACATGATGAATCCTTTAGGCAAATTGAAAATAAGATTATTGAGGATGATCCGTATGATTCGGACATAGAAGTTGAGATGCCTAGAGAAGCACGTGAGATACTTAGGAGAATGCTTAGGATAGATTCTACCAAAACACATGATGAGGATATAGGTGATCTTGACACATGGAATGATGAGGTTAATAACATAAGCCCACAAAATACTCAACAATCATTTGAGGTACACACACCGCCCGTGACTTACCCGGAAGAAGTAGAAGAAACTTTAGGAATTCCGATGGAGGTAGAACCTTTGGACAAGGTACCACTTGAGGATATAGGTTTGAATACTTGTAGTGATAACCTTACTCCTAGTTCTAGGGAATTTCCTAGTGTTGATGAACCGAAACCTCAATCTTTACACACCTTTTCATCCTTAGATATATTTCTAGGAGACAAAAGAGGAATCGACCCACCCATCAACTAATATTATCCGGGTAGTTTTAGGATGAAGGAAGCCATTCACTCACCCCCTTCACCTCACGTGGCATATTTCCACCCTAAGGGTGTGTATCGCTACTGCCACCCGCACTTAATTCAAAGTGTACGGAAAATCTCCCCTATTTCCGTTAAATAAGGGTAGAGTCAGGCTCGTGACTCGAACAAAAACAAGCGCTTATTGGGAGGCAACCCAAGCTTTATTTATTTATTTATTTATTTGTTTGTTTATTTGATTTTATTTGTTTCCGTATTCATGTTTTATTTTTGTTGTTTGTGGCTCATGTTTCAAAGTAAATTGTGAAAATGCTTTATTTTGTTTTTAATTTCGTCTTAATTGCATATAAAGGTATTTTGCAAAAGATAAGTGTAAGGGAGATCAAATTTGTTTATAAGAACGAAATTGAGCATGAACCACAACAATATTAAATGAACATGTGTATTAGTAATTGTTTGAGTCAAATGCTTGTATCGAGTCATAATGATGTTTTGCAGGATTTTCCAGGAAGTAAGGCATAAGTTTTTCCAAAAATTTGCCAGAAACTTAACATGAGATTATTGCAGGAACATTCTGACGGCGTCAGGAGTTATAACCAGACGGCGTCAGGTATAAAATTTCTGAAAAATTTTGCAAGTTTTATTTTTACCGGAGTCTTAAAGTTTTTGTTGATTCTTTAGTTTTATAAACTCCAGGAAATCTGCAAATATTCATTCTACAAGCATTATATCTTTAATTGTTTTGTTTTTATTCCTAAGTCTGGAGTTACATCTAGTTGTGATTTTTCTATGTTCGGATTGATGCTTTGGGTTTTTGTGTTTGTTTTCTTAGGTTTAACAGGTTATGTATGACAAGAAGATGATTTATTTTTCTGGAAGAGAAGCTTTGAATGTTCATTTTCTTGGAGGAAGATCTAACCTTGTTACCGCACTATCCACACCGAACGAATCAGGGGAGTATTTGATTTCATTCTTTTACCTGTTTTACTTTTACAATTTTTAATTGAACTTTGGGGACAATGTTCATCCTAAGTGTAAGGGGAGGGTAAATGATTATACCTTATAGGATACACTTTCACTTGAGTTTGTTTGTTTGATGGTAGGTGTGTAATAAAACTATGAGAAATACTTGTTAGTGTAATTTTAGAGCCAAATTTAAATTTTTTTACAACATTTAGGAGTGAAACTTTAACCTTAGCAAGCGTCTCATGGAAAGGAGATTGTATGACTAGCATAAAATCGTACCATTCAGAAAAATTTTCCACCCAAATATGTGAGGTTCGTCTTTAGATTTGATAGGAAAAGCATTTACTATTAGTGCTTATGAGTGTACCGGTAGCATTTAGATTCTAGAACTTGCGTTAGTGATGCATCCCGAGACCGCTAGTGAGACTACATTCGTGTAGTAGGATTTACTACATGATAAGAGGCATTAGGATCAACCTTGTGTTAAACCCGTATCATAATTTCTTGACCATTTAAGTCATATTACTTGGCTAGTAAAGTCAACTAATTTTTCCCTCACCCTTAGCGTTGTACTCATTTTTAGTACACGAAACCCCTAGTACACCCATCCGAGCCTATCTTTTCGTTTCTAACTTTAAGCATCTTACTTAAAGGAAGAATTTGTTACAACCCACTTAAATGTACAACCAAATCGCCTTAGCCTTCCGTGTATGCACTCATCTTTAGTGCATTATTGTTACATGTTTAAACCCTTAGTTAATTATCTAATTGATTACATGGTTGCTAAGTCAAGTTATATCCTTGTACATATTATTTTGGGATGATTGGGACTCATAGGTAAAGTACTATTGTTATGGAGTAATGGGGATGAACATCATATTATTACCCCCATATGTGCGTTAATCTTAAAAGTACTCCAAGTATTTTTAATTATCTTGATTCGAGTCATTAAATTAGTTTATTGTAAAGTATGTAAAAAATTCAAGTATATATGATGTATTATTTTGGATGGTATGGTAAGACTGTATGCAAAAAAATAAATAAATAAATAAATAAAATAAAATAAAAATTGAAAAAATTAAGAAAAAAGAAAAAAAAAATAGAAAAAGAAAAGAGAAAAACATACGGACTACCATCCCGTTTCATTCTATGTTTATTTTACGTTTTTGTTATTTTTGATTTATTAGCTTAAGTCGAGTCTAGTCTTGGCTTAGCAACGCCATATTGTACATGTAATTAACCAAGATGATTAACTCGCCACCAGTAAAGATTGCCTTTATCCAACAAAACCGTGTATTCCATATCCCTACACCTAACGTTATAACCCTTTTAAAAGACCTCTTTGATAGTTTATCCTAGGTGCTTACCCCATGTGGTGGAGGTTTGATCCTTTCCCAAGCTTATGGTAATCTATTTTGCTATGACAGGTAGTGAGAGATGTTTTCCATTTCCATATTGTGATATATACTTTATTACACCCGAGAGATGTTAGTATCTAAACACTATTTATGAGGTGCTAGTGTATGACCTCCGTGCTTGTCTTTGGTCTTTAGTGGAACGATTATTTGTTGTAATTACTTTTATATTAGTATTAAATGACCCCTAACTTGTATTTTGATTAGAATAAAAGCTCATTTGCTTGAGGACAAGAAAATCTCAAGTGTAAGGGTATATGATGAGGCGAAAAATGATCCGTTTTTAGGGGGTCATTTAAGCCTAGAATTGAATTTATTTGAACAAATATTGCCCTAAATCGTTCATTTTGTGATTTTAGGTACTTTTGGAGTGAATTCTGGAAAAGGAAGCATTTTGGACGTTTTATCTGATAATTTGATCCTTGCTCGCGGAGCGTCACATGGTTCTACATGACGGCGTCAAGAGTAAAAACAAGAGGTGAAGTGGATAAAGTACGTGACGGTCCAGAAAGTTTTGTGCATTGGAGATGACGGCGTCACCCAAGGCCGTCACGTGTAAAATTAAAGAGTGATGGCCTAGAAAATTTCATGAAGGCGTCACGTAGGCCGTCACGTGTTAACTTGTCAAAACTGGCGAGTGGAGTAGCTGATATTGTTTTGGTCATAACTTTTGCATACGAACTCGGATTTAGGTGATTCAAAAGCCCACGCGAAGAGGACGAAGAAATCTTCAATTTGGTGAAAATGGCGGGCTGACGCCATCATGTGTTAAAGCTGACGCCGTCAAGCCTTTCCGACAGAAAACTTGCCTATAAATATAACATCATAACTTCACTTTTTGTAAGCCCTAAACCCTAAGTTCGATTCCTGGGTTTAGGTAGGTGTTTTTCCAGCAACTTAGAGGGTTTCAATCACTCCATAAACATCATGTATTGGTTCGTTGATTCTATCTTAATTATGTTTTCCATTATCATTGTTGCTTGCTCTTCTTTGATGATGTTTTGCTAATTCACCTTGTGTCTACTTATGTTTATGTGAAACTTGTATATAATTGATTAGATCTTACTGATTCCTTGTTGATGTTTGTGTCTATCTTCATCAATTAAGGCATGTGATGAGGCAAAAAATGATTCGTTTTTAGGGGGTCATTTATGCCCGAATTCGAATTTATTTGATCAAATATTGCCCTAAATCGTTCCTTTTGTGATTTTAGGTACTTTGGGAGTGAAATCAGGAAAAGGAAGCAATTCGGACGTTTTTGGAGCATAAAAGTGAAGAAAACGCCAAAGTCTTAATTTTCCATGCTGGGAACAGTAGGTGACGGCGTCAAGAGCAACTCCCTGACGGCGTCAAGAGCAAAATTCCATGATGGTCCAGTAGAGATTTGACGGCGTCATGAAGGTAGGGCATCAAGAGTAAAAGTCATGACGGCCTGGAAATGATTAATACTTGACGACGTCAAATGTAGATCAAGGCAGTCCGAGATTAGTTTTGGCGGCGAGGTGACGGCGTCACCTAATTGGACTTGACGCCGTCAGACCCCTTTTTCTATATATAGTTTTCTAATTTTTCACATTTAAAGAGAGAAGTTTTGGGGAGAAACCCTAAGTACGATTTTGGTGTAACTTTACAGGTTTTTCAAGGGTTCCAACCCCTTGATACCTTGCATGTTTAATCAAGATAAGTGTTCTTTTAATTCAATCAATATGTCAATGTGTTGGTTGTCTATATCTTGTTCTTGTCTTAATTCCATCATGCTAGGCTAGATCTATCTTGTGTTTGCTTAGATCTAATGAAACCTAGACTTTGATTATGTGTTGATTACTTGTTTATTCTTGTCTTGGATGAATGATTTATATGTTAGGCTTAAGAAAACTGGCAGATCTCCAATTGGTAACATGCTTGAATGTCTTAAGAAACATGAACCGACGCGCACTAGGTCTTTATTGGTTGTATTTAATGCATGAGCCACTGTTTACAATCCCTATAGTTGTGTTGGGCATGGTGTAGGAGGAGATAAGAGCTCATAGAATTGGGGAGTTAAGTGTGCCACCCCATGAATGGTATTAAGGAGTACGATCCGTCATCCATGCAATTATAACAAGTAATTAACGTGTAAAAGATGTCTAGGGAGTAGTGAAATCTAAGTAAACACATTTTCTCCAATTACTGCTCACAACTTTAGTATAATTTAGTTTATTTTCATTTTTAGTATTTTATTTTGATTGCATCTTAGTATTGGGTTAGTTGAATAGCAACTAATTCCGCCCAAATCCTTCAAAACCCGAGATTTTAATTGCTTTCTAAAAAATATAAAAATACAAAAATAATCTTCCCTCACCTTTAGAACTAATATTTAGGTTTTCTAATCCTAGCGACACTATTCCTAAGCTGAACGATCAATCCTCCGGTACTTGTCACTATACTATACTACAACAATCAGGTACACTGCCTGGTGGGGGTTGTAAGCTTCTCAGGATCCCTTGAGAGGTAAAGCCTGGTGCGATTCCCACGTATCAAGTTTTTGGCGCCGCTGCCGGGGAATAGTTATTGTCTAGGTTAGAAATTCTTTTTATTAGGTCTACTTGCTAGATTCCTTTCTAGTAAGATTTTATTCTTATTTTTAGGTTATCTTTAGTCTATCTTATTTCTTTGTGTCTTTGTTCGTAACCACCCAACATCATGGACAACGGGAACATCTTTGAACCCGTCATCCCACCACAACAAAACCCACCATTAGAACCCCTTAGGCCCCAAACCTTAGGAGAGTATTCCCGACCTAGCCATCAAGGCTACCGAAACACCATTGAGCTCACCGGAGCCAATGTGACCCCCTTGCGATCCGACACCATCCGGTTGGTGCAAAGCGGATGTGCATTCATTGGATCTTCGTTCCGAAGATCCAAACCAACATCTAAAGGACTTTCTCAAAATAGTAAATTCCATAGACCTAGGTGTTGAAACTAGAGAGACTACCCGTTTACGCCTATTCCAATTCTCTCTACGGATCAAGCTAGTCAATGGCTTGAGCGTTTACCCGTGGGATCCATCACCACATGGGATGATCTCACCACTCGTTTCCTTGCTCAATTTTTCCCACCGGGGAGAACTACTAAGCTTAGGAATGACATCTTGATGTTCCAACAACGTCAAAATGAATCTCTTTATGAAGCATCGACTCGTTTCAAGGACTTACTCCAAAAAGTCCCTCATCATGGCATAGATCTTTGGCTCCAAGTCCAAATTTTTTATGACCATATCGATATCTCCACGAGGCGAGCCATTGACCAATCGGCCGGTGGTAAGCTACGTGATCTTAGTGCGGAACAATCATGGGAACTCATAGAAGATCTTGCTCTCTATGACAACGAAAGTTGGAATGATCCCCGTGATTTGAACAAAACGGTCAAGGCAATATCTTTGCCTTCGGACAACTCTAGCACTCCCGACCGTAGGATCATGGAACTTGAGGACCAAGTCAAGTTTCTCATGAAATCTTACGAAGCTCCTAAGCCTTCAGGCCAAGTGAACAAAATCACTTCTTCATGCGAATTATGTAGTGGTCCCCACGACACTCATGATTGTGTGGAACTCCCCGGAACAGCTTTTGCGGACTACGCATCCACGCGTACCGACGAAGCGGGAGATAAGTGGTACACTTTCAAGCCCGAGCCAAACACTTACGGTGATTCATACAACCCCTCTTGGAAAAATCACCCAAACCTTAGGTGGAAACAAAATCAACCCAATTCTTCCAATCCGCCTAATCGTTACCAACCAAACGGTCCACCATCCAACCGTACTTTCAACAACAATCCTTCTAACAACTATGGTAGTACCAACAATCTTGAAGGATTGATGTCAAAGTTCATGGCATCTCAAAAAGCTCGCATAGCTAGGTTTGAAACCGAATTCAACCAACAACAAACGGAGATGACCAACAAGATTGACAACTTGTTGAAAGCCCTCAACAACCAAGCGTTAATCACACCTAGGAAGGACACTAGGGACACCAATAGTGGAATCCAAATTAAGGATCCCTCATCATCCAAACATGTCCAGTTTGTCAATGTTGTCACCATTAAGCCGATAGATAAGGAGATAGAAGAGAGTGACAAGGATGAAGTTAGAGTAGAAGCCAAGACTAAGGATGAGAGTAGGGAAGTTGAGGTTAATAAGGATGAGGAATTAGAGGAGGTAGAGCCTATAGAAAAATACTTTGATAAGTTGCCCACCGAGGAAGAACGGGAGTACCATAAGGATTTATTCGATAGTCCCGAGAGACCATATATCTTCGGCACACCCCTTATCAAAATGGGAGACCCCTCTAACATTAACATACCATGCAATATCGGGCACATGCATATATGGAAAGCTTACATCGACCCTAGATCCCCCGTTAACATCATGACTAGGACTTATTACAATTGGGTGATGAAGAAGCAACTTAATTTTAGGATGATGCCCAATAAGAATCTAATAAGTAATTTTGCAGGAAGAGTGAAGGGATTGCATGTGATTATAGGGAATCTCACCTATGAGATCGATCTTATGATAGTGGAAGACATTCGTCCGGTGATTGATGCTTGCCTAAGCCAAATAATATTTGGAAAGCCATTTGTTGAAGCCACTAGGATGAGTTATGATCCGACTTTAGGGATAGTTAGATTCAAGGAAGAGAATGATGAGGTTTCCTATCAAATGCCCTACAAGATTGAGCAATACCGCCTTCTCTCTAATTTCGAAAAAGAACACAAGCAAGCGGCTTATTATAGGAATGAGGAGGATAGACGTAGAGGAGTAGAATATGTAAAGAATAGGATGCTTGGTTTCTAAAAAGAATGCTTACAACTAGGTCCGGAATACAAAACTAGTTAAGAAGACGACCTAGAGATTGGAACCAATGATGAGGTCACATAGTAACCCATGACCTTGAGTCTAGCTACAAGACTCGTAAATAAAGAAAAGCGCTTCTTGGGAGGCAACCCATGTTTTGTATGATTTTATTTTTTGTTTGATTGTTATTTGCTTCCGTATGCATGCTTAATTTTTATTGTTGGTAGATCATGTTTCTCAATTAAAAAAGTGGAAATACTTTACTTTGTTGTTTTTGCCTAGTCTTAACTCCACCTAAAAGTATTTTTGCAAAAGATAAGTGTAAGGGGAAACCCCAAATATGTTTTTAAGAAACAAACCGATCATGATTCTCCACAATATTAAATGAACATGTATATTCGTATTTGTTAGAGTCAAATGCTTGTATTGAGTCATAATGAAGTTTTGCAGGATTTTCCAGGAAGTAGGACCAAGTTTTTCCAGAAATTTTCTAGAAACTTAACATAAGAATTTCTGCAGGTCAATTCTGACGGCGTCAGAAGTTTACTCTTGATGGCGTCAGGTGTAAAAATCTGGAAATTTTACCGGTTTTGTTTTTCTAACGGAGTCTTATGGTTTTTGTGAATTATTAAGTTTTATAATCTCCAGGAGATCTGCAAACTTCATTCCACAAGCATTATATCTTATCTTGTTTTCTAGGATTTAGTAACTTATATAGGATGCCGCCGATTTTACGCGAGGTTGTCTTGTCTATTTTATCAGGTTTTACAGGTTATGTATGACAAGAAGATGATTTATATTCTGGAAGGGAAGCTTTGATTGTTCATTTTCTTGGAGGAAGATTTAACCTGGCCACCTTATTATCCATACTGAGAGAATCAGGGGAGTATTTGATTTCATTCTTTTTACTTATTTCACTTTTACATTCTTTACTTGAACATTGGGGACAATGTTCATTTTAAGTGTAAGGGGAGGGTAAAAAGATGATACCTTACATATGCACTTTCGCTTGAGTTTGTTTTGTTTGATAGTAGATGTGTAATAAAACTATGATAAACACTTGTTAGTGTAATTTTAGCGCCAAATTTAAAATTTTTTACAACATTTAGGAGTGAAACTTTAGCCATAGCAAGCGTCTCATGGATAGGAGATTGTATGACTAGCACATAACCGTATATTCAGAAAAAATTTCCACCCAAATATGTGAGGTTCGCCTTTAGATTTGATAGCAAAAGCATTTATTATTAGTGCTTATAAGTGTACCGGTAGCATTTAGATTCTAGAACTTGCGTTAGTGATGCATCCCGAGACCGCTAGTGAGACTACATTCGTGTGGTAGGATTTACTACATGATAAGAGGCATTAGGATCACCCTTGTGTTAAACCCGTATTATAATTACTTGACCATTTAAGTCATATTACTTGGCTAGTTAAGTCAACTAATTTTTCCCACACCCTTAGCGTTGTACTCATTTTTAGTACACGAAACCCCTAGTACACCCCTCCGAGCCTATCTTTTCGTTTCTAACTTTAAGCATCTTACTTAAAGGAAGAATTTGTTACACCCCACTTAAATGTACAACCAAATCGCCTTAGCCTTCCGTGTATGCGCTCATTTTTAGTGCATTATTGTTATTAGTAAACCCTAAGTTAACTATCTAATTGATTACATGGTTGCTAAGTCGAGTCATATCCTTGTACATATTGTTTTGGGACGATTGGGACTCATGGGTAAAGTACTTATTTATGGAGTAATGGGGAAGAACATAATATTATTACCCCCATATGTGCGTTAATCTTAAAAGTGCTCCAAGTGTTTTGATTTTCTTAATTCGAGTCATTAGTTTAGTTTATTGTAAAGTATGTAAAGATTCAAGTGTAAGGGGAATTCCCATTCCCTATGATGTATTATTTTGGATGGTAGGGTAAGAGTGTATGCAAAAAAAAAAAAAAAAAAAAATATATATATATATATATATATATATATATATATATATATATATATATATATATATATATATATATATATATATATATATATATATATATAAAGAAAAGAAAAAAAGAGAAAAAACATACGGACTACCATCCCGTTTCATTCTATGTTTATTTTATGTTTTTGTTATTTTTCATTTATTAGCTTAAGTCGAGTCTAGTCTTGGCTTAGCAACGCCATATTGTACATGTAATTAACCAAGATTGTTAACTCGCCATCAGTAAAACTTCCTTTATCCAACAAAACCGTGTATTTCATATCCCTACAACTAACGTTACAACCCTTTAAAAGACCTCTTTGATAGTTTATCCTAGGTGCTTACGCCATGTGGTGGAGGTTTGATCCTTTCCCAAGCCTATGGTAATCTATTTTGCTATGACAGGTAGTGAGAGATATCTTCCGTTTCCATATTGTAATTTACACTTTATTACACCCGAGAGATGTGAGTATCTAAACACTATTCGTGAGGTGCTAGTGTATGACCTCCGTGCTTGTCTATTGGTCTTTAGTGGAACGATTATTTGTTGTAATTACTTTTATATTAGTGTTAAATGACCCCTAACTTGTATTTTGAGTAGAATAAAAGCGCATTTGCTTGAGGACAAGCAAATCTCAAGTGTAAGGGTATATGATGAGGCGAAAAATGATCCGTTTTTAGGGGGTCATTTAAGCCCGAATTCGAATTTATTTGATCAAATATTGCCCTAAATCGTTCCTTTTGTGATTTTAGGTACTTTGGGAGTGAAATCTGGAAAAGGAAGCAATTCGGACGTTTTTGGAGCATAAAAGTGAAGAAAACACCAAAGTCTTAATTTTCCATGCTGGGAACAGTAGGTGACGGCGTCAAGAGCAACTCCCTGACGGCGTCAAGAGCAAAATTCCATGACGGTCCAGTAGAGATTTGACGGCGTCATGAAGGTAGGGCGTCAAGAGTAAAAGTCATGACGGCCTGGAAATGATTAATACTTGACGGCGTCAAATGTAGATCAAGGCAGTCCGAGATTAGTTTTGGCGGCGAGGTGACGGCGTCACCTAATTGGTCTTGACGCCGTCAGACCCCTTTTTCTATATATAGTTTTCTAATTTTTCACATTTAAAGAGAGAAGTTTTGGGGAGAAACCCTAAGTACGATTTTGGTGTAACTTTACAGGTTTTTCAAGGGTTCCAACCTCTTGATACGTTGCATGTTTAATCAAGATAAGTGTTCTTTTAGTTCAATCAATATGTCTATGTGTTGGTTGTCTATATCTTGTTGTTGTCTTAATTCCATCATGCTAGGCTAGATCTATCTTGTGTTTGCTTAGATCTAATGAAACCTAGATGTTGATTATATGTTGATTACTTGTTTATTCTTGTCTTGGATGAATGATTTATATGTTAGGCTTAAGAAAATTGGCAGATCTCCAATTGGTAACATGCTTGAACGTCTTAAGAAACATGAACCGACGCGCACTAGGTCTTTATTGGTTGTATTTAATGCATGAGCCACTGTTTACAATCCCTATAGTTGTGCTGGGCATGGTGTAGGAGGAGATAAGAGCTCATAGAATTGGAGAGTTAAGTGTGCCACCCCATGAATGGTATTAAGGAATACGATCCGTCATCCATGCAATTATAACAAGTAATTAACGTGTAAAAGATGTCTAGGGACTAGTGAAATCTAAGTAAACACATTTTCTCCAATTACTGCTCACAACTTTAGTATAATTTAGTTTATTTTCATTTTTAGTATTTTATTTTGATTGCATCTTAGTATTGGGTTAGTTGAATAGCAACTAATTCCGCCCAAATCCTTCAAAATCCGAGATTTTAATTGCTTTCTAAAAAATATAAAAATACAAAAATAATCTTCACTCACCTTTAGAACTAATATTTAGGTTTTCTAATCCTAGCGACACTATTCCTAAGCTGAACGATCAATCCCCCGGTACTTGTCACTATACTATACTACAACGATCAGGTACACTGCCTGGTGGGGGTTGTAAGCTTCTCAGGATCCCTTGAGAGGTAAAGCCTGGTGCGATTCCCACGTATCAGCGTGACACTTCGATAGATCTAGTTGTTTTAGCTTATAATTCTTGATTCCTATTGTCTCTTGTTTGGTTGATTGTATTCGATGTTAGGCTTAGGAAAACTGGCAGACTTCCATTGGTAATATGCTTGAACGTCTTAAGAAACATGAACCAATGCGTACTAGGTTATTATGGTTGTATTTAATGTATGAGAGAATTCTAGTGATCCCATGTTAGGAGCTTCTTGCAGGCTCGACATAGGAGTGAAGTAGGAGCTTATAGAGTTGGGGAAGTACATACGCCACCCCACGAATGGTATTAAGGAATACAACCCGTCAATTGAAACAAGGTGTGACAATTCAATAGGTAGAATTGGATAGCTAGCAAGGAGTAACATATCATAGGTAGACATGCTTCACTTATCTTTTAGAACCTTAGTTTATTTTTCTTGCACATTAGTTTAATTAGTAGCTTTTGGGTTAGTTGATTAGCAACTAATTCCACCCATCCTTCCAATACCCGAGATTTTTACCTGCTTTTCATAAAATATAAAATACAAAAAGAATCATCATTCACCTTTAGACCTAGTTAGATTAATTTCAATCCTAACGACACTATTCCTGAGTTGAACAATCAATCCCACGGTACTTGTCACTATACTATACTACAACGATCAGGTACACTGCCTGGTGGGGGTTGTAAGCTTCTCGAGATTCCTCGAGAGGTAAGGCCTGGTGCGATTCGCACATATCATAAACTCTTGTAGTTTATACTTCGTTTGTATTTTGTTGATGATGTAACTGAATTTAATATCTACACGAAAATCCATTACCTTGCAGTGTCTAACTTTCTCTCATCTAGATATTGCATATGCAGTTCAACTAATATGCCTTCATATGCATGATCCTCGCATACCGCACATGGAGGCTTTAAAACGCATTCTTCGTTATATTGAGGGTACTCTATATCATGGTATTTTTATTCGTCTGCGTAAAACAGATCGCTTGGTGTGTTATTTTGATATGGATTGGGCGAGATATCCTGATACTCGTCGGACTACCTCCAGTTTTTGTGTTTTTCTTGGCAACAATCTCGTGTCTTGGTCCTCTAGGAGACAACCTGTAGACTCTAGTTCCAGTGTTGAAGCAGAATACAAAGGTGTTGCCAATGTTGTTGCTGAAACAGCTTGGCTTCGTAATCTTCTTGATGAATTAGATTGTCCTCTTCTATCTCTATAATCGTCTTTTGTGACAACTTATGTGCATGTTACTTAGCTTCTAATCCTCTACGGCACCAACGAACTAAACATGCTAAAATAGATTTACATTTTGGTAGGGAGTGTGTTGCGTTTCGCACGTGCCCTCAACTCTATCAGGTTTGCAGATATCTTCACTAAATGTTTTCCCTTGCAGCTATTCTTCGAGTTTAGGTCCAGTCTCAGCATTCGGGAACCTCCAACTCGGAACCGGGGGAGGGGGGGGGTTGTTAAATATACCTTTAGGGTAGTTTTATAACTTTATATAATTGTAAATATGCTCCCTTTGTAACTCTATACTCAATGGAATATACATAAACCATATTTGGGAATTCGGAGTAATGCTAGACTCAAAAAAATTTATTCACAAAAACATCCACAAAATGAGGTGTCATGGTGTGATTGGTGTATTTTGCTATAGTTTTTCTCTCTTCTCTCTTATTAAGCCAATCACACTCTAACAACTCATTTTGTGATTTTTTTTTTTTTTTTTTTTTTTTTTTGCTCTATCATTCCTCTTCTTCAGGTAGCCGGCTACTAAAACCTGAAATTGGTTTAGCAACGTGAGCCCAACCTGATTTTAAGCAGCCCAAAGCTGTTAGTGTTTGTAGCCTATTGAGTCTCTCTGTTTTCACATTCTGTTCGAGTTAACAACATCAGCTCAATATGAGCCCATCTACACCCCTTGGATTAAGCCCAAAAGGGCAGTGTGTTTGTGTATATGTGCAACGAATTTTAAATGAAGATTGCGGACTTACCTTAAACCCTTAAAAGTCATAGTATAAAAAATAAAAATTAAATATAGACCCATTGATCGGATTATATTCAAGTTACCCAAATTTTGGATAATAGATACCTGTTAGACCGATACTACATCCGGTTTTGAACAAAGATCACGCTAAGAATGACCTGAAATCGATCACTAAAACCCGAATAATAAAAATTGTTTAATCCAAAGTTCAGACGGGGTCACTAGGTCAGGGTTGGTTAATAGGTTTAGTTAAAAACGACACTTCTAGTAGGCATCTACGCTGAAACAATATTGTTTAGTTGTTCTAAGAAAAATATACCTGTCAATCAAGAGTTGGTGTGGAGCATTTGTAGAGATACACATAAAGCATTAGAAGTGACAACTTTAGCTCATTTACTACTTATGAATGAGTTGGTTCGATATAGTTTGTGTTTTATTTCAAATGGATTAAATCAAAACTTAGCCCAAATGACCTGCAGACGTTTTAATTCACTAAAAATAATATAGCGTATAGAGTATAGACCATGCAATGCTTTCTCATTATACTATATATATAAACCCCGGGCATTCAACGAGCGGCCGCCACGTGGCATTTACTGTAGCAACGAACAGTACCCGGCACTGTTCATGCTACAGTACGAGCTACAGTTTTTTTAAACGTATCGCTACAGTACTCGGTGCAATTTTTTTTTTTTTTTTTTTTTTTTTTTTTTTTTTTTTTTTTTTTTTTTTCGTATGAAAATTTGTTTTTAAAAAAAAATTAATAACAAAAAATAAAAATAAAAAAATACGAAAAATAATACACTTACAAAAATTTCTTATACAAATTTGTTTCTTTTAAAATATCCAAACAACCAAAAAAAATTTCAACCGCAACGCAAAAAAAAAAAAAAAAAAAAAAAAAAAAAAAAAACCTGTAAACATAAACAAATTATGCTTCCAAGTAAACATATGCATATTTCAAATAACTAAATTATTAATTACACCGTATAACCGACAAAATACAAAACACAAAACGCACCCGCCGCAACGCGCGGCTAACCCCGCTAGTATATTCTAAAACCCAAGCAACTCACCACACCGCGACACGTGTCAAACCACTGTAGCAGCTACAGTGCACAGTGATTTGCTACAGTAACTTTTTTTGCGTTGCTACAGTACTTGGTAATTTTTTTTTTTTTTTTTTTTTTTTTTTTACATAAATTTCCTTAATAAATTTTGTTTTTTGAAAAAAAAAATACAAAAAATAATACATTTTTTTTGCGTCGCTACAGTACTCGGTACAATTTTTTTTTTTTTTTTTTTACATAAATTTCCTTAAGAAAATTTGTTTTTAAAAAAAAATTCAAAAAATAATACACTCACAAAAAATTTCTTATACAAGTTTGTTTATTTAAAAAAAAAAAAAAAAAAAAGCATACCGAGAAAACAAACAACCAAAAAAAATTTCAACCGCAACGCCAAAAAAAAAAAAAAAAAAAAAATCCGTAAATATAAACAAATTATGCTTCAAAGTAAACATATGCATACTTCAAATAACAAAATTATTAATTATACCGTACAACCGACAAAATACAAAACACAAAACACACCCGCCGCAACGCGCGGGCAACCCCCGCTAGTTTAATTAAAGACTAAAACACTAAACATTTTTGTGAGACTCGATAATTGGTCAGTAACATTTACACATCAAAATATTCTAAGTTCACACTGAGTACACTACCTGAACCTCCTTTTTCCATAGTAAGAATATTTCATTAACAAGGTTTTATAGAGTGAATGAAATACATGTTGGGGAATTTCATTGACAAAATGACTTTATATCAACTTTGGACATTATTATTTATATGAGTTTAGACGAACTAGGTTTTAAGCCTGTGAGTTTGTGTAGGCCAGCGCGATCTATGATCACTAATGCAACTTGCAACATTCGAGCTTGTGCTCAAGAAAATCACATAATCATTCATGTCTTAAATAGATATCCGAATCGTATTTAAGTAACATAGAGATTTGTTTTTTTACTAACGAGAAAATTATAGCACCAAATACATAACATTTGTGCCGGCTTATCGATAACACACCACTGATCTGGTTGTTCTTCAGGCAATTTGTTAGGTCTGATAGGTCCCTAAAAAACAAATGACGAATCTATTTTAAACATATCGTACGTGTTAAACACAAGGCACGACTTGTATTAATCTGTTTTTTTATTAATAAAATGTATCGTTTCATATCCTAATAAAACAAGTTACAAAATCATGGGACCTAGTTGTTAGTTTCTTTCTAGAGCTAGAAACTTCCTCAACCTAAGTTAAAACAATTTCATTTACGATCTCACCAACAAAACACCGAATACTAATGTCATCTTACATATCCATGTTATCTCCTAAACTTAATGATAAACTACTAATCATGTAAACGGAATGCACTCGACATACACATGGTCATAGATGTTCCTGCAATGTTTTTTAGCGACTTATACTTAAAAACATATATATATATATATATGTTAAAGATTGTTGTTGACTAGATCGTATTTAATAGATTTAAGCAATTATCAATTCTTATAAAAAGCTATGTATTTGACTAAAGTCTATATCTATATCTATATCTATACTACTATATAATGCATGGATAAACCAAGCCTAACTCCTAACCAAAAATTAAAATAAGGAGCTCCAATCATGAGGTGACATGTGTCACTTCTCAACTAACTCCAAGCCTAACTCCTAACCAAAAATTAAGATAAGGAGCTCTAATAATAAGGTGACATGTGTCACTTCCCAACTTAAAATTCATATTTATTTTCAAATTAAAATATCTTTTTATCTATTTATTTTTTTTCTTATCTAATTTCACCATATTTTCTAAAATTTTGTGCTCTTTAATTTAACATCCATTTTGATATAATTTTACAAGTTTTTAGTTTTGTAGATTTTTAATGGGTTTTTTATTCAAAATTTTACAACTTTAACCTTTATTTCAATCAATACAATCTTGATTCGTTAAAATCATATACTTTTGGGTGAGTGTTTGACGGGAAAGAGATTGCGAGGATCTTTCTATATACAGTAATAATGATGTCACGAGAAAACTACGAAAAACCCAAACAAACACATATACGTTCGAAGTGTTGTGAAACGAATTCACTAAGCGGGTAGGGAATTGCGGGGAGAGTTGGGCTAGCAATTCATTTACTAACCATATTACTATATTTTTCGCCGCAGCTGTCCGCGGGTATCCGACTATTACTGCAATATTATGCAAACAAAAGGTGCTCATCAGAATTACTATGTAATTGTGGGGTAATTTTGTCAGCTTTTAGTGTTACAAAGATGATATATGTCAAGGACTCAAGGACAATAATACGGAGTATTCCCTAAGTTAGTGTTCACTTTTTGACTTTTTGTTAACTAAATGTTTTTTTGTTGTTTATAAAGTACCATTCTTTAATGCGAGTTGGGTACCATTCTTTTTGTGCTCATTATTTTTAGCCCATCGTGAAAAGAATGGTACCATATTCTAATATCCACAACAAATAAGTTTACAAAATGTATATAAAGATCGATACCATATCCACACAAGAAGTTAGAAAATTTAATACTCCCAGAAACTTTTCTCTTTGGATGGAGCATCCTGCAATCATCAAACCTTGGCATCTATTCTCTGAAAAACCTCATTTCAGTTGTAAACAAAATGTACATTTGTTACAATAATGGACATATAGATCCATCAAGAAAATGAGAAGAATGATTAAATAACACCTATCTACGATCGATGTTTTAAAACTTGGTTTTTTAATCGAACCGGTTTAGATGCCAGATAAATGGTTCAACAGGTTAAATCGCGGGGTCGAACTGGTTCTATACTTATGTATATTTTTTTCTATGTTCAATATGTAGTGTTCAATAGTCTAAATTAAAATTATATTAGTTTGGTGTTTCTAGAATTGTTTATAACTCTAATTTATCGTATTACAAAATCTTAACTATCATTTGCCTTCACTATTTCAACTTGTCAACTAAACTTAGAAAAGTTGATGGGGAAAAAAGTTTTGTTAAAAAGTCATGACACTGTCGGGATTATCAAACTGGGTCAACCAAGGTCAACAAAAAACCGACGGTCAATCTGGTTCTCAAACAAGCAAAAACCAGAGCACATCCGGCCCGATCTCTTAGCCGATTCCCCGTTCAACCGGTTGAACCGGCCAGGTCAACCAGGGTTTTAAAACATTGTGTAAGATGATCGACTTAAATTCTATATTTATTAGATGCACCCTAATTAGTTTCAAAATTGAATTTGAAATTAAAGCGATACAAAATAGTACTAGTACCACATTTTACAGACAAAAGACAAAATACATATGACTCGCCTAATTTGAAGAAACGCATATAATACATGTATGTGTATCCAATATTAAGATATAAAATATATTGTGATGCATCTTAATATGTAGTTATAACTATTTCTCATCTTTGTTAATTAATTTTTTTTTCCTCATTTGATCTTAACTCATAATAATGGAACTATATGGTCTTCTAGGTATATAAAAATATAATTAAAAAATATATAAATGTAACCTTATATATAACTCATAATTAGGGTTTAGGCCATCCATGGATATGGCGTATACACCTGGAGGGTGATTACATCATATCTTCAATAATTTAGCACAATCGAATCTTCTAGAATCTACCCATACAGCGTGTCAGTATAAGGTGGATACGGTGTATGGTCTTCATGCTTGAGAAAATAAATGCATGACGAGAGCTCGCATGCCGTATGACTTGGGATGTCATACGACGTATCAATCTTCAAACTGGGGTAATTCTTGAAGATAAGGCACACGACGTATGGCTTAGAGTGTCATACACCATATGCAACTGCTAAAAATGTGCTCTTCATCTTACTTTGGTAATTTAGCTCGATTTTCTATGTTTTCCGCGAGAATTCTCCTTTTGCTCCAAATAATTACTAAAACACAAATTTAGAGTAATTAAGTATGATATTTAATAAAAACAGGGCAAAAAAGAGTAATTATCGTGAAAATTTGATAGCTAAAACATGTATAAACCAAGAGCTATCACCCTACTAAGGAGATTCTTTTCATGAATCAATTCCTGGTGGTGACGTAAGTCTATACTTGGATTCATCCAATGTATTGATACTGGTCCTTAACAAGATTTGGAGGCTACTTCTGCCCACCTAAGATGAAATGGAATCAAGACGCTTCATCTAAAACAATCGTAGTCGAATATTTCTTTAAGAGAGTCCACGAGGATCTATTGGCCTAACATTATTTCTTTCTACCTTTTCTGTGACAGATACCGATGAATGCAACTGCTTATGTTCCACCACCATAAGCAACTCAACATCTTCAACTTCACATACACATAATCACATGATCTATCCTCGACAAGTTCAAGACAAAGAGCTACATCAAATTCAAGAATGTCTAGAACAAGTTAAATGTAGAAATAAAGAAAGTCGTTAGAGTAAAGATAAAAGTTCAAAGACCTACAAGAGGTATGATTATGTTGGAGAGGACGAAAGACCAACACTGGAAGATGTTAACCGAAGGTAAGATAATAGATTTTACCAAGGATCACAAGCATGAATGGAACAAATAAGTTAGCAAGTTTATTACACAAACAAGGTTCGAGATAAAGCAACAAGTGTTGAATTCGTAAAGATCTAATTACAAAGACTGAAGATGCATCATTAATAAATAACCACGATGCATCATTAATAAATGACCACCCCTTAGGATGAGATTGTTAGCATTATAAGTGATGGTCGTTTATTCTCATATGAACCTTGTAACCTTGTAATAACTTACATTAGACTCAGTAGTGGGCTTATGGACTGAGTGTTTACTATTTAAGCTAATATATATAACAAGTATAGGTAAGCTAGCTATTGTGATCAATCTGATCTGATTCCAATGCAAGAGTCCAAGCCCACCAAGCCCAATGTGGCTCCTCTCCATGTATAAGTAGGTGTATACTATCTCATTTGAGAGTGGGTGAACTTGTGTCAAGTGAAATAAAACTTGCGAGTTCTTTACCTCCTCTCCTCTCTATCTAGTCTTTCTTTCTCTCTCGACTCTCTCTCTTTCTCTAAACCTTCTAATTATATCATTGTTTATGTGAAATGATCTACATGTAAAGGCCTATAAAGTTTGACATGACGGAATTAGGGCTCCCTTATTATTCTTTTGGGTATTTTTGTTTCTCCTAATAGTACTGGTATGTTTCTCACTCGGCACAAATATGCTCTAGAGTTACTTTAGCGGGCACATATGTATTGTCAACTGTAATTCTTCTCGGGCCCCGTTCAATAAAGAGTCTAAGCTTGGTCCCGAAGGTGACCATGTTTCCGATACTACGCATAACCATAACCTTGTAGGTGGTCTAAAATACTTAACATTGACTCATCCTGATTTATCATATGATGTGCATTGGATTTGTCTTATATGCATGATCCTTGAGAGCAATACTTGGCAGCTCTCAAATGTATCTTGCAGTATGTTCGGGTACTCTGGACTTTTTTTTACAATTGTATACTTCATCTACTGCTTCTCTTGTTGCCTACTTAGATCCTGACTGAGCTGGTTGTCCCGCTACACGTCATTCCACTTATGGTTATTGTGTTTTCTTGGGAAATAATCTGTTATCATGGTAAATCAAATGGCAACACGCATCTCTCATTCTAGTGCTGAAGGTAAGTATCATGGTGTTACTAATGTCATTGCTGAAACGACTTGGATTTGAAATTTGCTTCTTGAGTTGCATACACCCATACAGACTGCCACCTTAGTCTATTGCGATAATGTGAGTGCTATCTACTTGACTGCTAATCCAGTTTAGCATCAACGCATGAGGCAGATTGAAATAGACATTCATTTTGTTCGGGACATAGTGGCTCGGGGACAGGTTCATGTACTTCATGTGCCATCGAACTATCCGTATGCTGACATCTTCACTAAGGGATTACCTTCTGGATTATTTGAGGAGTTTCATGCCAGTTTGAGTGTTTGTTCATCTCACGTTCAAACTGCGATGGAGTGTTATATGACATATTAGTTGGATTATGTTAGCCTACAGTTAGTTTATTATGGGCCTAACCTATGTTAGATGGCTTCTAGACTATTTCTATCTTATTATACAATAAGTATAAAAGGCATGGCCTTGAGGAACAGTACCTTTGCCACACACACATGTCGCTACGACGCCGTTTTTATCTACAGTGCTCATTCATTGTTACACATATATTATCATCACCACAAAACACAACACATACACAAAACACACACACACATCTCTTTCTTCCCCCAAAAAAATTATCGATTCATGGCCAAAAAAAAATTATCGATCCACCAAGATACACAGATCCACAAACACGGGTTGCATCATTCATCCAACATAAGATTCGACGCACGGTTTCGTTTGACTTGATCTGCGATGCAGGATCAACAAACCGCAGAAACATAAACAAGGTAAAATTAGTTTATTTATTTATTTTTTTAATTTGGTGTTTTTGTTCTTTTTGGGTTTTTTTTAACATAATCAGGGAGTGAATATTAAACATAGGTTAAATTAGGGTTTCACTATAATTTTCGGATACTTTATGTTGAATATGTTGTGGGGGTTTTTTAAATTTAGGTTATGGGTGGTGTTTTTTGAGGTTAGGGTTACTTGGGTTTGTGTTAGAAATTAGGTTTAGTGGTATAGTGAGGTAAACCGAACGTTGGGGATTCGTTAGAAATCGAGTTTCGTGGTTTGATTTTTAGTGTTAATTGAAGAGGTTAATTATCTTTTTAGTTTCTAAAAGGTCTTAGTTAACTGAATTGTGTTTTTGATTTCTGGTAAAAAAAAAAGAAGTTTAACGTGTTTTGTTATTTGATTTTTAGGGTTAGTTTAATTGTTTGGTATATTTGGGTTGTCAAATAGGGGCTTAAATGTGTGTCTTTCATTGTTGAAATGAGGTCTGCAACGGGTGGGTTTGATTGCTAAAATGAGTCGGGGCATAAGATCAGTTATCAACTTATTTCTAATACCTTTTAACCAGCTGGTCTGCCTTTTTATACTTACGTAATCGTACATGATTTCTTTGTATTTATACAGGAACACAAATAGAATATATGTAGCTTGGAAACTGTAACCAGGTTTGTCACTGTGCCTTCTCTTATTTGTGTTGTCAATACTTTCAAGTTTTCTCATCTTTGCAGGCAATAATGAACCAAAGGAAAATGTATAAAGTGCTTCACGGGGGCCCAAAGGTTTCGCGTGCCCATAATCGTAGTGTCATGCCTTCGACCATAAGTAAGTAAGCCTCCAATTTCACTAACCATTTAACTAATTACTGTGTGATCAGTGTATTTTTCCTGTTACCGTTTGCTAATTTGGAAATTGCTGTTGTCATTTTAGATGCAACGTTGTACATGAAAGCCGGGCCCAGCACATTACATGAAAATAATATATGGGAGCGGTCGCTCAGCCAAGGTTATCTGATTCCCTGCTTCAATTCCCGTTCATTCAAATTCCGTAATATCGTATACTCATTTTCTGTTTGTTGTTGCTTTTTTAGGTGCACCTACACAAACAGCAGCGGTTTCAACCACTTTACATGAAAATTATTGGAGTGCGCAGTTAGTCACTCGAGGTGCTTCGATACTTAATTTTTAGTAACATTTATTGAACGCCATTAAATAAGATGCCATAGTACATGGTAGGTAATTGTCTGCATTTGGTAACTTAATTAAGGATTCGTAGTATCCTATGGATAACATGTTGCAGTTACATTTACTCACTACACATAGTATCTTATGGATAACACCCTGTAACCTTGGTATGTTGTTTATATACAACAACGTCACAGGCACAAGCCTCCAGTGAAGGCATTAGAGAAAGACATGCACCACATGCTAAGGCGCCAATGCTAAGAAAATGCACACCCATCTGATCTATAAACTGCAATTCCCCTCGACGGAAGGTGAGGCAGCATAATAGCAGCCTCAAGGCCCGTTAAACGTTGGGAGGAAGGTTTCTTCCCTAATGCATGTGCCGATGCACCCATGTGGAAACAATGTCATGTACCCTCTTGGTAAGGTTTTTATCAGCGTCTTTTTTTCCGCCTTTTATTATTTTATTGCTATTATAAAGACAATCATCAAATCTTTCTTACTATAAGAATGAATATCTTATTTTCGTTCCGTATTTCTGGCTATTACGAGCGGATTAGTAGACAAATTTTTATATACAAAATTAAAAATTAAGGATGGAAAAAGTGTATGAACGTTATATACTTCAAAAGCAGTTTAAAACACAAATTTTCATGTTATAATTGAAATACTATTCTCAGGTGTTATAACTACCAGGCACTACCGTAGGCGCACACGAGGTACTATAACTATTCATCTTTTCACTCTCAAGGATATACGTATATGCAACATGTTGGTGTACCTTATATACTTTATTATATGTTTGTTATTGATTCATAGCAAAGGAGTTTGAAGCAAATCAGAAAAGGACTAATAAAGAGCTTGAAAAGCAAGATGTCTTGAGGCGAAAGGTATTTTTCAAACCTAAAAAAAACTCTGGATGTGGAAGTGGACCAGTTTCGATATGTAAGTGCCTTTGAAATATCTTCATACTATATTGCTTGATTTTAATGACCCTATATGCTAATGTGGAGCATGTCTATATGCTTCAGGAATTACAAGAACTAAGGAGTGATCTACATTAGAAACCAGAAGACGTAAGCATCAGTTTAAAGAATTTAATGGTAAGCTTTCTTAGTTATTTCTTGATATCTTGAGGTTGAGGTGCCAAAATGGGTAACATGATAATGTCTGCAAAATGGGCAAATCTGTATTAGGGCCTTTCTGTTTTTTTATCCCCGTTGTACTCAATTAGAGTTTGATCTCGCTTGGCAATCTAAAATTTCTTTACTTATTTTGTTCACGTCGCAAAAAAGAGATAAAAAAAATTGGTGTAGTCATAATTCATGTATTGAAGTTCATTGAATTTCTCATAAAAAAGTTCCAATCTTTGTAAACACATGTTAGTATTAAGGGTATTAGGGATTTCTGATTCAAATTTGTTTTTGTCTATTGTTACACTTTTACCTAGATTTGGGAAGTTTATGTTTTAGTTGTGAGCAGATGTTGTCAAAGATTTTTGGTTATTATATGCAGGGCGAAGACTTAAAAAGCTTCGGCCAATGGGGAAGCAATACACCTCGACGCCCTTAAAACTTTGCCACACCTTCTGTGCTGTATACGAAAACAACTTTCGAAGCAAGTAAAACTTGGAAATATTTACTTTTTTTACGCATTTAATCTCTGAAATTACAATAAGATTTATGTTGATACCTTTCCTTAAGCAAAATTGATGAACTGATGTAACAAAGGGAAAAATATTTTTTGCGGTAGTTCACATTGGAAGTGGCCTCAACCATAAAAGATATGTATACACAAAAAAAAAAAAAAAAAAAAAAAAAAAAAAAAAAAAAAAAAAAGATCAGTTCTGATCTTTTTTTTTTTTTTTTTTTTTTTTTTTTTTTTTTTTTTGTGGGTACCCCATTTACTTTTGTGTCCTCGCAAATTAATTTTTCTAGCTTGTATAGTAATGGAGATTAGTGTCGGTATGTATGAAGTTAGATGTTGTATTTCTTTTAAATAGAGCATGTATCATATGAGATATTGCATTTCCTTTGAAGTGAAAAGATTACATCCATTAAGCTTTATAAAATTGCTTGACTAAGTAAACTCACAACTCAATAACTATGTTTGCAAGACAGATTACATCGTTTGATGCTTATATTGTCAAACTCACAACTCAATAACTATGTATCCAAACATCTCGCGCAACGCGCGGGATTAAAACCTAGTTATATATTGATCATGTGTTTAATGAGAATACATCAAATTCCATTATTCAATAGGTGAATGGTCGGTCGACACCTACGAGGGACGAAGTTGCTATTTATTCGCCGATTTAAACCTTTTAAAAAGCTTATCATAAGATCAACAATTTTTTAGCATTTCCAAAATATCTTTTTTCTACTCACGAACAAAAAACGAAATTAGGTAACAAATAAAGAGAGTAAAAATATACAACTTAAGAGGGATACAGATAACCAACCCCATAAATAAACAATTTGCCAAAGAGTGATCCAACTTTAATTTGATTTCTACTTCAGATAATGAGATAAGAAAGAAAAGAGAACTTTTTATATTTAGCACAAAAGGTAAGAAACTATCAACTCTACATATTTTGGTAGCCAAATATAGTGTTTTATACTTTGAAAATAGCAACTTTCAAATACCAAATTATTTTGGACGGTGTATGTTACTAAAAATGGTTGTTACACTGATTTTACTACGAGTAGTTGCGTCAAGTTAATTAAACTACAAAAAGTGAAAGCTCTTTTCCTTGATCTTTATCTGTAAGTTCGTTATCTCAAATGAAACTCAACCAGTTAACTCTTTGCACAATCTACTCAAAAAGTATATATATGTTGTGCTATTTGATTACAAGTTTACAACCTTCACTCCACGGCTCCACCACACAATTAAACAGCGATATTATTTTTGTGTACGTAGTTAATTAGTTTTAGAATTGTGTGTATGCACGAGTTTTGGTAGATAGCATAACGGGTAATAATATTTGAATAACTTAATTTTGAACAGATAGTATAATTAATAATATTTCAATTACCTTAGTTTGAAGTAAAATGTTGTATGCAAAAGGTTAATAACCGGTAACCCGAACCAGCACACAATAGGCTGTCTTTCCATAATGTGGGGCATAGATGACTCACTAAGCGGTTGTAGCTATGAAGTGCCAAAGATTGAACCTTGACCTTATGCTTGTTAGATGCAAAGATGTCTCAGCCATTACGAACTCAACTACGCGCTATTGGCTCCATGGTTTTGTAAAGTATAAGATTTTTCTATAAGTTTATATTAAATCTTTTATACTTATATAGTTATAATACATGTGCACGTGTATTTTTTACATAAATTTTTTATTATGTATTAATATCAATTAATATTTTATATAGATTTTTGTTGCGCGAAAGATTTGACTTTTTTAACTGGTATGGTGTTTAAGTTGATGTTGTTTATATTTAACTATAAATATCATGTTCTAGACATTATGTGTGTTTAGTAACACGTAGTGACCCTAGAAAAAATGTGTCGTTACTATATGTACAATCTCGTGTATTTATTTTCATTTCCCAGTAAACCGTAGGGTCGTACCTTCATTTTATTATGTATATTTTTCTTAATAATAATTATAGCCGTATTTAATTTTTAGCCCGTGTACACGCGGGTGAAACTTATAAAGATGAATAACATGAGTCGTTTGTATATACATAATATCGTGTATTATATATATATATATATATATATATATATATATATATATATATATATATATATATATATATATATATATATATATATATATATATATATAATTGCAAGTATAAGGAGTATAAAGTCTAGGGAGTATTAACTAAATTTACAAAGTTATTAAAAAACATGAAAAACTAATAAGTTTACGTAAGTCTATATAATTTATGTAATTTTAACAACTAAAATTTTATTAATTATCTCATCATGTTTTAGTTTTTTTACAAAATCAACACATATGTTTTTGTGCTTATTTATTTTCTCGGATAAATTTAATTGAGTTTGACTAAACTGAAATCAATTTGATTTTTATTGGCCAATAGAAATGCTCTAGTTTTCCTGTGGCAAAATTGAGTTCTCTTATTGGTCTAACTAAAATCCATCAAAGATTTGATTGTCCATTATGTAAGTTCTCTTATTATTAAAAGATGATAATACTACTTATTATTATCTTTAATAACAAGAACGTATATGTTTTCTTTAAAAAAAATGTAGGGGTTTTAATTATTTTTATAAAGTTATTAAAGAACATGATCCTTATAATTTATTTAAAATTTAACAACGAAAGTTTTATTAATTTCCATTCACTTTTTATAGTTATTTGTTTTATGAAATCGACACATGTGTTTTTATACATATAAATTTTTTTAGATGATATTTAAATTAGTTTAACCAAATCAGTTTTGAGTTTTATTGGCAAATCAAAATGTTCGATTTTAAAAGCTTTCATCTGAGTAGTCACTACGCCCTACCCTATCGCTGAGTCTTTGGAAGCGGTTTCACTCCTTTATAGGTCGGAACTCTGGAACCTAAAGACTTTCTCAATCAGACAGGATAGATGGATTGAGTGCGCGTTGCCTTGATTTGAGGTGAACTCCTTTTCCTCTTCTTCCGGACCGGACCCTTCCATGTGAGAAGCAGGAAGTCGAGTTATTGAGGAATGAGAATCTAATGTATTATTAAAACTTTCTTCTTCCTTCAGACCGGGCCAAGCCTTTAGGTTGTTAAGTAGGTTTGGGCTAGGTCGTTGCGCTCCTGCCACCTCTTGGCAAAGTATTTAGTTCTCCTATTAATTAAGAACAAAGGGTACGTTAACCTTTGGTTAAACTTTCACCCACTGTCACATCAGCGCCACATCAGCTTTAATATTTTCTCCTTTAACAAAATAAAAACACCCATTAACATAACCAAACTTTAACAAAAATATTTTAAATTCAACCGCTAAACTAAAACTAACACTTCATTTATTAAAAAAAAAAAAAAAAAAAAAAAAAAAAAAATTAATTCTGAAATATAACAATACGAAAATAAATAAACTAAAAAAAATACAACGAAATAAAAAAAAATATGAAACATAGGAAATTTAAAAACATACATATTACAAATATTTATTCATCGTCTTCGGAATCTTCTTGTTGCTGTTGTTGTTGTCGTTGAAGATGTATCTGCCAAATACGATCCATTAGGTCGTTGGAGTTGAGTATGCGTTTCTTGGTCGCGTATTTCTCTTGCCACGCGACGATGGGCATCACATCTTTCGACCCACCTTTGCTGCCTCAAATGTGGTGATATTCGTATGCGGCAATCATAAACTCAAAATCAGTTTCATCAAGCTCACATTCATGAAAGATCGGGTTACGAGACAAGTGAGGTTGAGCTGCTGCTTGTTCCAACTGTTGCTAATATTCGTACGCAGCAATAATAAACTCAAAATCAGTTTCGTCATCTACATCTGTCCAATGCTTTGGTGATTCGTCACTTTGATTCGGATCCATTATGAATGAATAAGTTTTTTTTTTCTTTTTTTATTTATTTATTTATTTTTTTTTATTTTTTTTAGAGAGGAAGTAAATAAAGTTGTGGAAGTGTGAAAAAAAAAAGTTGTGTGTTAATTGATTATTTATAGTGGAGGAAATAAGTTTTCTTACAACGGTGATATATACTTTATAAAGGGGTGAAGTGATTTTTTATTTCTTTTAATTCATAAAGCAGCTTAACGAGGCGTTAAGCCTTTCATGTCCCTCGTTAACGAGGGTTTAACCTCCCCCCCTCTTATATGGTTAATGCAGCGTTAACTTGAAATGGTTAAGCTCTAACTTCCTTTTCTCGTGAACGTGCTGCATGCTCTAATATAAAAATTATATTTTCTCATCTGTATCTTCTTTTATTACTATATATATAAATACAGCATCAACAACTGGGCTGTTTCCTACGTCATTTTTACGTCACCCAGGCCCAATGCTTTGTTTCTTTAATACAAAACTACTTTTTGAATGGATCTTTAGCCCATTCGGGTGCACCTGAGGCCCATCACGAAACCATCAATACATTTTTTTTTGCATACAGTTCACATATCAGAAATCCAAACAAACAACGAAAACAATTTAAAAAAAAAAAAAAAAAAAAAAAACTTCCGCCTTGTGATTTCATAGCTAAATGGTAAGCATTATCAGAAAAATTGCAAAAAGTTAACAACTTTAATTTTATTTCCGCTTAACGAGCTTTTATGCCCCATATATAAGAAAGAAGACATTTTTCAAAGGGGTAAAATGCAAAAATGGTTTCTAAACTATCACGAAATCGCAAATATGGGACCGAGACAAAAAGACACGCAAAAAAGCCACTAATGTTACGCAAATTTGTAAAAAAAAACCACTGAGAGGCATTTTCCGTTAGTTTTCCCGTTAAGTGACATGTCACTGAGGGTAGTATTGTCATTTCACGGTGCTCCCGGGTACTAAGTGTACGTGCAGTTACACTGTAGATTGAAGGACTAAATTTGCAATCGAAAGTTTGCCTTTTTACACACTTTACACTATCCAGTAATTAAATATGACCGTTGCATCACATTATTTCACACTTTCCAGTATCCGGAAAAAATATGGTCTTGATTTGTGACTGTGGGAAACAAGCAACAATCAAAACAAGCTGGACAAACAGGAACCCAGAACGACGATTCTACTGTTGTCCTTCATGTGGGTTTATTTCCAATGTGTTACCGAGCATTCGCTGTGATTCCTGGCCTGTTGAGAGCGAGGAATGAACTTGAAGAAGATTTGGAGGAGCAGTTGAGGTTGATGAGGGAGAAGGATCAACAGTTGAAGAAACTCAAAAAGTTTCTTATTTTTAGTTGGGTCTTTTTTTCATTGTTTTTAAGTTGCTTTAGGTTGGTATGTAGGTGTATTGGCATCTTTCTTGGTTGTATCATCACAGGGTGTAAGGTCATCCCTGGTTTGTATTGACCTTCATGTTAATAAAAAGTGTTTTATTTTTGCACTAAAGTGGGATCATGGTTGTTTTGGTTGTTGTTATTATAAGAAGACAAATCTAGTCAATAATGTTCATTTTACTTGCAGAATCAATATGCAGTAAACTTGGTTTCTGGTTCCTTATCAAACAAGTTCCTTGATATTCTCTCCCTTGAATCTGTTTCATGTTGTCATATATGTGTCGCACACAGAATCGGTGTTTAGCAGCAGGAAACATTTCTGCAATGGCTGGTAATATCCCCTGTTGATTTGTACAAAACATAATATATGAATGAGGATTGAATTGGGTTGGAAATCAATTAATTGAATCTACACAATGTTTATACCTTTTGTCTGTCTGAGATAAAGGTGAAGTTTGAATTTGATTGCAAATCAAGATCAGCTCCAAGATTGCTAAGGAACCATAACCATGAACTCTTGGACTCAGCTTCAACCACTGCGTACGCAACTGGATAGAGGCCATTATTGCTATCGACACCAACAGCCTTTAAGACTTGACCACCATATGTCCCTTTGATAAAAGCCCCATCCAAACCTAGTATGTCCCTTCTTCCTGCTTTGTAACCTTTTTTCAAGGTACCAATACAAACATAGATCCGTCTGAAAACATTTGAAGAATCACCTGCATCAGGGTATGCTTCAACTTGAATCTTCACAGTTGTATCCTTGTTTTTATTTTTCAATTCCAAAGTGTAATCCCTAAAATTGGCATATTGTTCTCCATGGTCACCCTCAATTCGTTTCTGAGCAAATTCCCTTGCTCTGGATATCTTTGTCGTAGGGACATCAATCTGCAAGTTTTGATTGATTTCCATTGCTATTGCAGCTGTTGTGGTTGTGCAGTCCCTAATTTAATTTTTCTTGTTTGGAGGCATTTATGTTCATCTTTTAATACTTTCACACTCCAACTACGTTCATCACCCACTTTTGACACATGTAGGGACCATGGGCACATGGGCTTGGTCTTTTTTTGTAGGTTTTGGAACTGGCAAAATTTCCTTTTGACTGTAAAGAAGAAGCCGATGGTTGACTACTTCTAGTATCATTTCTGACATAACCCACAATAGTCCCTTTACAAATCGCTCGAATCCTTTCTTGGTCACACTTTTCCATCCTGATATCTCTTCGAGACTCCAACGCATAAGTTCTGAGCTTTTGTTTGATATCCTTGGGTCTCGCAAATGTTTTTGGTACAAAAAACTCTCCATTCTTAACATTCGACCTACCCTCATACTCCCTCCTAATTAATTTCAACCTTATCTTGCGTAGGTTGACAAATCTGCCACCATTGCCTTCTTCATCACTCTGAAACTCATCAAAGTTATAGCCAGCATCATGATCTGTATAATCTGCCATACACTCATCAGCTAATTTTGATAGATTCTCAAAGTGGGGATCAATATCAAACTTAAACCTACTCATGTCCACTGTTGGCTCACTGGGGGACACCACATCATCCTCTTCATCTTCAAAATGAGACATATCCACAACATGTTCTTCCTCATTTACCTGCTGTGTTGAGGTGCCTACATCATCCCTTTCACCATCATCCCTTTCCACTACCTCTTCAAAATCAACAAAGTTTTTGTTAAGCTCTAAACCACAGGCTCACTCTGAAGTTCTGCAAACATGTCTGTAATCAAGTCGTCTCCCACACCAACATTATCTTCTGGATGGGCAAACTGGAACAAGTCTTCATCTGTAATTTGGGATTGTTGCTCATCTTATTCTAGACCATCAACGCGACTTACAGGTGGTTGCGCAACAGGAGTGTCTGTGTCACCAACAACTCGACTTATACGTGGTTGCGCAGCAGGAGTGTCTGTGTCAATTATTTGGGTTTAATCCTCAGCTTGTTCTCGACCAGCAATCATAGTCATAGGTGATTGAGCATTGGTACCATCAATTGAATGTTCAGCTTGTTTTGGACCCACGGTTCGATCATTTGATGGCTCCATCGGTACTTCATTCGTTATTTTTGATTTTTGGGCTCTTTTGGCTCTTCTGCGTTTTGCCTCAACATAAACCTCTATCTCTCTATGTGTTGGAACCGCATCCAACAAGTTCATGACACCGTCATCATTCTTCAAGGGTAACAACCCAACATCCAATGTCCCTCCTTGTATCTTATAATGACACCCTGCAACCCCACCTTTGACACCTATGTCAGCTACCAACGCTTCTGATGCGTGGGATTGCACCTGCGCAAAAGGTTTTACTTTTCAAGGGATCTTGAGAAGCTTGCAATCCACACCAGGCAGTGTACCTGACCGATGTAGTATAGTGTAGTGGCAAGTACTGGGGGATTGATCGTTCTCTTGGGGAATAGTATCGTTAGGATCAAAACTTAATTAAACTAGGTCTAGAGGTGAGGGATGACTCTTTTTGTATTTTTATAGTCTTTTAGAAAGCAAGTAAAAATCTCAGGTTTTGGAAGAGTGTGCGGAATTAGTTACTAGTCAACTAACCCAATTAACTACTAATGCAATAAAAATAAAACAACAAGAAAGTAAATGTGGAGAAAAACAATAATAAGAGAAATGTGTTTACTTAGATTTCACTACTCCCTAGCTATCTTTTATTAGTTGATTAGTTTGTTACAATTGCGTGGATAACGGGTTATATTCCTTAATACCATTCGTAGGGCCGTGTACGATCTTCCCTAACTCTATAAGCTTCTACATCTTCCTATGTCGAGCCGACTACTAGCTCCTAACATGGCCTCCTTAGTAGTTACTTATGCATTAAATACAACCAATTAATCGTAGTACACATTTGATCATGTTTCTTAAGACGTTCAAGCATGTTACCAATTGGAAGTCTGCCAGTTTTCTTAAGCCTAACATCGAAATCATTCATCTATTACAATTAATAACAAACAACCTACCAATAATCAATAGCTAGGTTTCATTACATCTAAGCAAACACAAAGAAAACCTAGCCTAGCATGTTAAAGTAAAGACAAGCATAAGATAGAATCAAACAACACATAGACATATTGAATGATTATTGGAAGACTTATCTTTATTAGAACATGGATGATAAAAGGGTGAAAAACCCTGTAAAATTCGACCTAGGGTTTCCCCACAAGTTCTCCCAAAAGTATCTCTAAAATTCTCCCCCTAATACATGAAAATTAGAAAACTATATATATAGATTTTAGGGGCTGACGGCGTCACGTGTAAATTCTGGCGTCATCAACTCGCCGCCAAAGAAACTCTCGTATTACCTAGATCCAGATTTGACGCCGTCATGTATTATTCTTCTCATAGCCATCAAGAGTAAATTACACGTGACGGCCTTGGTGACGCCGTCACGTGTTAAAGTCCAAAAACATTATGGCGCGTCTCGTTATATCTTTTTATCCACCTTTTTGCCATAACGTGACGCCATCACATGTGATACGTGACGCCGTCAAGCATTGTTTCCAGTTTGATTTTGAGACTTTGCCGTTTTCTTCACTTTTCGCTCCAAAATGCTTCCTTTTCCAAAGTACCTGAAATGACAAAAGGAACGATTTAGGGCAATATTTGATCAAATAATCTCGATTTAGGGCTTAAATGACCCTTAAAAGCGGTACACTTTTCGTCTCATCAAATACCCTTACACTTGAGATTTGCTTGTCCTCAAGAAAATGCGCTTTTATTCTAATCAAAATACAAGCTATGGGTCATTTAACACTAATATAAAAGTAATTACAACAAATAATCGTTCCACTTCAACCAAAACAAGCACGGAAATTATACACTAGCACCTCACAAATAGTGTTTAGATACTCACATCTCTCGGATGTAATAAAAGTATATATCATAATATGAAAATGGAAAATATCTCTCACTACCTGTCATAGCACATAGATTACCATAGGCTTAGGAAAGGGTCAAACCTCCACCACTTGGCGTAAGCACCTAGGATAAACTATCAAAGAGGTCTTTTAAAAGGGTTATAACGTGAGGTGTAGGGATATGATAAACACTGTTTTGTTGGATAAAGGCAATCTTTACAGGTGGCGAGTTAATCATCTTGGTCAATTACATGTACAATGTGGCGTTGCTAAGCCAAGACTCGACTCGACTTAAGCTAATAAAAAACTAATCAAAAACATAAAATAAACATAAAAGGAAACGGGATGGTAGTCCGTATGTTTTTTCTCTCTTTTTTTTTCTTGATTTTTTGATTTTTTTTCATGCACTCTTGCCCTACCATCCAAAATAATACATCATAGGGAATTTGCATTCCCCTTACACTTGAATTTTTACATACTTTACAATTAACTATTCTAATGACTTGAATTAAGATAATCAAAACACTTGGAGTACTTTTTAAAATATTAACGCACATATGGGGGGTAATAATTGATGTTCTTACCCATTACTCCATAACACTAGTACTTTATCCATGAGTCCCAATTGTCCAAGACAATATGTACAAGATATAACTCGACTTAGCAACCATGTAATCAATTAGATAATTAACTAAGGGTTTAAACATGTAACAATAATGCACTAAAGATGAGTGCATACAAGGAAGGCTAAGACGATTTAGTTACACATTTGGGGTGGATTGTAAACAAATTCTTCCTTTAAGTAAAATGCTTAAAGTTAGAAACGAAAAGATAGGCTCGAAGTGGTGTACTAGGGGTATCGTGTACTAAAAATGAGTACAACACAAAGGTGGGAAAAATTAATTGACTTTATTGGTCAAGTAATTATGACTTCATTGGTCAAGTAATTATAGTACGGGTTTAACACAAGGGTTATCCTAATGCCTCTTATCATGTAGTAAATCCTAACTACACGAATGTAGTCTCACTAGCGGTCTCGGGATGCATCACTAACGCAAGTTCTAGAATCTAAGTACTACCAGTACAATCATAAGCATCTTTTCCTAACAAATCTATGGGCGAACCTCACATATTTGGGATGGAAATTTTTGAGTGGTACGGTTTTTGTGCTAGTCATACAACTCCTATCCATGAGACACTCATTAAGGCTAAAGCTTCACTCCTAAATGTTGTAAAAAAAATTAAATTTTGCACTAAAATTGCCCTAACAAGTATTTCTCTTAGTTTTATTACACACCTACTATTGAACAAACAAACTCAAGTGCAATTGTATTCTCTAAGGTATCATCATTTACCCTCCCCTTACACTTAGGCTGAACATTGTCCCCAATGTTCAATAAAAAGGGTGTAAAAGTAATGAAGGTAAAAGAATGAAACAGATACTCCCCTGATTCGTTTGGTGTGGATAATGTGATAACATGGTTAGATCCTTATCCAAGAAAATGAACTTTGAAAGCTTCCCTTTAGAAATATAAATCATCTTCTTTTCCAATATAAACTGTTAAACCTAAGAACAATCATGGCAAACCTCGCATAAAATCGGCGGCAATCTATATATATTAAAATCTTAGAAAAAATAGCATATATATCTTAATGTTGCTTTCTAGGAATTAAAAGGATATAATGCTTGTGGAATGAATATTTGAAGATTTCCTGGAGTTTATAAAACTAAAGAATTAACAAACACTTTAAGACTCTGGAAGAAAAACAAAACTCGCAAAATTTTTCAGAATTTTACACCTGACGCCGTCAGAGTGCTTTGGCAGAAATCTTATGTTAAGTTTCTGGAAAATTTCTGGAAAAACTCACGCCTTAATTCCTGAAATTCCTGCAAAACATCAAACATTTGACTCAAACAAATACTGATATGCACATTCATTTAATATTGTTGTGATTCATGTTCAAGCTAGTTCTTAGAAACAAATTTTGATTTCCCTTACACTTATCTTTTGCGAAATACCTTTATATGAAGTTAAGACGAAGTTAAACAACAAGGTAAAGCATTTTCACAATTTATTTTGAAACATGAGCCACAAAAAATAAAAATAAAACTTGCATACGGAAACAAATAAAATCAAACAAACAAACAATCAAACAAATAAATAAAGTTTGGGTTGCCTCCGAAGCGTTTTTCTTTATTTACGAGTCTTGTAGCTAGACTCAAGGTCACGGGCTACATTTTCCTTTCCCACTTCTCAATTGATTCCCTTAACCTTTGAGCTACTTCTATGTCAACTCTATAATTAAGCCCGAGGGTTAAGCAATTTTATAGTAAAGGCTCATATTTTTCCAAACAAAATTCATTCCTTTATTCTTATCTTCTTCGTTAATGTCCTCGATTGCACTAATGTTATCCATATTAAGTTGAGGCACGTAATGAAATTCCTTCATTTTATTAGGCATCCTATAGGTGATCCTATCAATTTCATTAGAAAATTGGACCGTTCTTTCTATTTGATCGTGTTTTAACTTGGACTCCTCAATAAATTGCTTACCTAATACAACATGGGATAAGCGACAATCTATAACATTAGCCAAGTCTTCAACAACCATAAAATCAACGCTATAAGTAAAGTTCCCCACAAAGACATGTAAACCTCTAACTCTCCCGACAAAATTACAAATTCCACCGGGGTATTTGAGATCTCTCCTAGGTTCGAGTCTTGTTTTTACTATATCATTATAAACACTTGAAGACATAATGTTGATCGGGGATTAAAAATCGATGTAGGCTTGATCAATATGTTTATACCCAATCATGCACGGTATCTTTACATTCCTAGGGTTACCTCTCTTAATCTTAGGGTCAATCTTAACGAAAGGGGGAGGAGGCTTATCAACGAGATTGTTATAGTAAGCGATTTCCTCCTTAGTGGGGAATAAATTGAAATAATCATCATCTAGATCCCCCTCTTCTTCTTCCTTAACACCTTCCACAATTGCCAAGTCATTGGATCCTAAGTCCGTATCTAAGTCCATGGCTATTGCTAAGTCATTAAGCGCATAATCAAGTTCAATATCAACCAATCTATTGAGTTCTCTAAGTTCCCTAATCTCACTCTCAATCTGTTCACGCAACAAAGCAACTTCGCTAGGTGAAAGGGGTGGATTCGCGTTTTCCATAGTGGCCAACGGAATAATCAATGAGGATTGTATGAACAAACACACAAAGAAAAGATAGACTAAAGAAAACCTATAAAAATAAAATAAAAATCTTACTAGAAAGGAATCTAGCAAGTAGACCTAATAAAAAGAAATTTCAACCTAAACAATAACTATTCCCCGACAACGGTGCCAAAAACTTGATGCGTGGGATTGCGCCTACGCAAAAGGTTTTACTTCTCAATGAATCTTGAGAAGCTTGCAATCCCCACCAGGCAGTGTACCTGACCGATGTAGTATAGTGTAGTGGCAAGTACTGGGGGATTGATCCTTCTCTCGGGGAATAGTGTCGTTAGGATCAAAACTTAATTAAACTAGGTCTAGAGGTGAGGGATGATTCTTTTTGTATTTTTATAGTTTTTTAGAAAGCAAGTAAAAATCTCAGGTTTTGGAAGAGTGTGCGGAATTAGTTACTAGTCAACTAACCCAATTAACTACTAATGCAATAAAAATAAAACAACAAGAAAGTAAATGTGGAGAAAAACAATAATAAGAGAAACGTGTTTACTTAGATTTCACTACTCCCTAGCTATCTTTTACTAGTTGATTAGTTTGTTACAATTGCGTGGATGACGGGTTATATTCCTTAATACCATTCGTAGGGCCGTGTACGATCTTCCCTAACTCTATAAGCTTCAACCTCTTCCTATGTCGAGCCGACTACTAGCTCCTAACATGGCCTCCTTAGTAGTTACTTATGCATTAAATACAACCAATTAATCGTAGTACACATCCGATCATGTTTCTTAAGACGTTCAAGCATGTTACCAATTGGAAGTCTGCCAGTTTTCTTAAGCCTAACATTGAAATCATTCATCCATTACAATTAATAACAAACAACCTACCAATAATCAATAGCTAGGTTTCATTACATCTAAGCAAACACAAAGAAAACCTAGCCTAGCATGTTAAAGTAAAGACAAGCATAAGATAGAATCAAACAACACATAGACATATTGAATGATTATTGGAAGACTTATCTTTATTAGAACATGGATGATAAAAGGGTGAAAAACCCTGTAAAATTCGACCTAGGGTTTCCCCACAAGTTCACCCAAAAGTCTCTCTAAAATTCTCCCCCTAATACATGAAAATTAGAAAACTATATATAGATTTTAGGGCTGACGATGTCACATGTAAATCTGACGTCGTCAACTCGCCACCAAAGAAACTCTCGTATTGCCTAGATCCAGATTTGACGCCGTCATGTATTATTCTTCTCATGGCCGTCAAGAGTAAATTACACGTGACGGCCTTGGTGACGCCGTCACATGTTAAAGTCCAAAAACATTCTGGCGCGTCTTGTTATATCTTTTTATCCACCTCTTTGCCATAACGTGACGCCGTCAAGCACTGCTTCCAACTTGATTTGGAGACTTTGCTGTTTTCTTCACTTTTCGCTCCAAAAACGTTCAAAATGCTTCTTTTTCTAGATTTCTTCTCTAAAGTACCTAAAATAACAAAAGGAACGATTTAGGGCAATATTTGATCAAATAATCTCGACTTAGGGCTTAAATGACCCCCTAAAAGCGATACACTTTTCGTCTCATCAGCTTCAAAGGCGTAAAAGTTAAACAGGTCATAATCAATACAATCATACCACGCGATAACTAGATCAACATATACCCTTCCTGGTGGTGACGTAGATTTTCCACCGTGGGTGACTTTTAAAGTGAAGTAGTTATGGTCTGATTCTGTGTAGAAACAATAAACATAACACACACACTAACAACATGAAAAAATCAGCTTAATGTATAGTCTATGCTGCTATTCGTACGGTTCATTTCAATCACATATAACTGTAGCTAAAAAAATCGATACAATTAACAATGCCCGAAACATACCGTATAGTTGATGAAGATAACGGATCGGGGAAGATCGTTAGCGGTTTTTCCCAAAAAAAATGCCATCTTCTTCGCTTTTTACTGGTTTAGAAATCCTAATTGGAAACTTTAGGTCAAAAAATGCAATTGACTTTGGGTAGTTGAGCTAAGAAGCTTTTGAGTTGCTCGGTGGGTCTAATATTGGTTTAGGCGGGAACCATGAAATGACAATACCACTATTCTTCTCATTTCGAAAGAAGAAGTAGCCCCGCCGACGACAACAGATTCAATAGCTGGGGATCTTGCTAAGAATGAAACTCATAACCTTAAATCATAGAAACGGGGATTATTTCCAAGAATCCGAAGTTGGAGCGGGGAAAAAAATCCCCAGTGGGTAGGGAAGCTGCCCATTCATTATAGTTGCTTCAGAAAGAGAAATTGGAAGGTTGGGCAATCTCCTATCCTGTCCGGTCTTTGTGGCAAACGAATCTATTGAGAGATATATTGAGCCGGTAAGCGGGATTTTCAGTCATCTATCCTTTATCTTTCCCTAGCGAGTGAAGAAAAAGTAGATAAAGTCTTGGATTAAGAAGGCTGGTCAGTAGAAAACCTGGAAGGATTGATTGAAATGCCGAGTTATCATAATAATATATAGGAAGAAATAGACACGGGCGATAAGGGAGACTAGACTATGAATCGTCTACGGAAGCCAAAGGCAATAAAGAAAGAGAAAAAGAACCATTTTTTCCCGCCGCGCGGTTCACCTAATTAGATGGGCCTAGGCACTGATCGTCCTATATATATGTTGATTCTCATTCTTAGCCGACTCCCCATTTGTTCTCACTGCTCTCCCATAGCCCAGTTTGACTTGATAACATCATGCCTTTCTTTATTTTCAGAGATCAAGAGATTAGCGGAAGGATAAAATGAAATTGGACCAATCTGCGAGTACCAAAAAAGGGTATTTACAATATTTACAAAAGGTGATGGCTCGCTCTTTGCCTCTGGGACAAGGCTAAGCACCAGAAAAGCAGGTTCAATGAAGTCCTAAATCAACCCCAGAAATCCATTCATTTTGTAGTGACCTTGGGAAGATCGGCGTTCCGTTGTATTCTATCACGTCAGATAAAGAAAGTACAGAAGTTCTCGTTAGATCAATTGTGATCCTTGGGTATCAGAGATAAGCTCTGTTTAGTACTGATGACTCTATACTGCTCATAGACTAGTATAGGTTCAAAAATATCCATTCCAATAGGCGCTAGCCCCATAGCGAGGATAGAATCCTATGGCATATGTCTAGATGAAAACTTCTCTCTTTGCATTTTCCATCCATGTCCACTTCCTATTGGATCGATACTCGCCAACGGGATCTTTTTCACCTAAGTTTCATGCATTCTTCTCTCTTCGAATTCATTGGCAAAAGCATTTCCATTTGTTTTTTATTTTCTTCATTAAGCACCTTTAATCAATCAATCAATCAATTGTTTCTAAGCTGGGAAGTTGGTTTCTTTTTTGGGTCACCCCCTTTCTTCTTGTTTCCAAAAGAAGAGGAGAAAATCTCATGAACATTTGTTTTAGATAGAAAATCGAACAAGATAAACCATTTCTTTTGTCTACGTTTATTCTTGCTTTATATTCTATATTATTCTAATTTCAGAAAAACGAAAAGATTCAAAACCCAAATAATCAGTTGACAATTCTTCTAGTTTCATCTATTCCTCTCTTCAAAGCAATATGTTTACTATTTTGAATAGTTGGTTTATTGAATAAAAATATACAGAAAAATTCATACATAAGCAGGATTTCATTAATGAAACATTACATTACAAACCGAAAGCATTAAACACATATACTAAAAAACATATACTAAATAAAAGCATAACACCCCATCCTGCATCTACTTAACTAATGGATAATACAAGTACTAATTTCCTCCGTGCCCATATTCAATGACCTGGACTATGAGAGCCTGTCGCTCTGCCTTCAGAGCTCTCTCCCTCTCCTCCAAATTTGATATACGTGCGAAAGTAGTGGAAAGTCTCCTTTGCCTGATGACAGGATCCTCATCAATTCTTCTTCTCGTATGGAGGCTATTCATCACTCTCAAGTTCCTTGAAAGATCATATTGCACTTGTGCAATTTCATCTTGAATGACAGAGAGCCTGTTTAACATTGCATTCATATCCATATCACTAGGGTTGGGGGTAGAAGATAAGATAAAGGATGAGAGTGGAGTGAAGGAATGAAGTAAAAAACCTCCATTTATAGCCTAAGAAAAGAATCTCACCCCGCGAGTACGCCGGACCTACTATACTCAAAAAGGCTGTTTGTTTGAACAAACTCAGCGACCGTATAAAAATTGTTGCTTATAACTACAGACTTTATGAACCTGTACACCAGCTTACGTAGCTACAACCAACCCATGTCATGCAGAATTCATTCCTTGCAGAAAAAGAATGAATAGTAGAAAAAAAGAGAATCGAATCCAATTTGCCCCCTTTTAAGTACTCTTTTTGGTCTAGAGAAAAGAAAACTTGAATAACTTAGTTATTAGTCAATTAGTCTTGCTTTTTTTTTCGTTTTTCTAAAAATGAAGATGCGAAAAAAGCAATCCATTTAGTAAAATCAGAAATGTAGATCTACATAAGAAACAAAATGTCTTATATTCTCCCATTCTAAAGCCAATTGTTGAGAACATACTTTAGTATTTAGTCAAGTCTTGGTCATTACATTTTGTAATAGGTTGCTTAAGTATTATTCATGTTTATGTTTTAGTAAATGGGCAACATGTAAAAGCCCATAAGGCTTACAAGCCCACGTTTTGATGATGAAAGGGACTAGGGAATGTTGCCCTAGTTTCCCTCCTATAAATACAAGGCTTATGATGCCTTAGACTTTGTTGATTATTTTGATATTCTAATGAAACTCTTGCTTTTATAATTCTCTCATATCTTGTAATCAACCAATCCTTATATCTATCTCATTCTTTACTTGTGTGATATCAATATGGGCACCTAACAAGTGGTATCATTCGCCTAATAGAGATTGAAGTGTTGTTTATTTGGTTAACGTGGGGTTTAGGTGTATTTTTCTTTATATTTTTGCTTTTTCTTTGTTTCTTTCACTTAATCTTGAAGCTTGAACAAGTTTCAAGGTTGATATAGTGATTAGAAGCTTAGATTTTGCATAAAGTTTTGATCTTTCATAGCTTTTAGTACTTTTTCTCTTTGTTTCTTAAATTTTATAGCTTCTTTGATATTAGAAAACTAGTCTTTGGTACCTAAAACTTTCATATTTAGTGTTTTCTAAGTGTTGGGGAAGTTATTTGATCAAAAGAAACTCATTTCTAAGCATTTTTCTTCAAAAAGTAGTGATTTTTACTTGTTTCTGGTCACTCTACGCATAAGATTAGTGGAACAGTACAATCTGAAAGCTGTCAACCTTACTATTTGGTCTCCCTACGCAAAACGTTACTTCTTACGCGTGAGTTTTGGTGAAAAACCCCATTTCTACGTGTAAAAGAGGATTCTACGCCTAAGTTCTACGCTGAAGTTACTTTCTACGCCAAAGATCTACGCAGAAGTCATTTCTTACGCATAAGATTTTTCTTACGCGTAAGTTCCTGTAATCTACGGAAAAGTCTCTTCTCAGGTTTTCTCTTCTAGCAAAGGTGACTCAGTACTTCCCTAGCTTGGACAAGTTAGTGGAATACTTCGACTAAGGATAACTTTCAAGCTTGGACAAGTTTGAAAGATTTGTTTGATTTTTTACCTTACGCAAAACTTGCTTTACGCAAAAGACTTAATCTTACGCGTAAAAAGGGTAATCTTACGCAAAAACCTTGTGTTTACGCATAACATCACCTTTCTACGCATAACTTTAAATCTACGCATAAGTTTTTGTTACTTGTAAGATTTCAACTTTGCCCAAGGATTTTGAACTTAACCAAAGGAACATATATTTCAATCTTCTACAAGATCCATCTTTTCACACAAGTGTTTCATTATGTCTCAACCACTGTACTACAACTTTAACCATCCTCAGCAACATCAGAATTAGCAGTATCATCAGCAACAGCAACAGTATCAACAATCACCACAATATTATCAACAACCGGTTTACTCACAACAACATCTTCTCATGCAACAACATCAGATGGTTCCAATGCAACAATCATATCCAATGTCACAACAACAAGGCCAACTCTCATCAAAACCGACTCACTGGTTTGACAGGATGTGTGAAGTCATTTCAACTCAACAATCCAGACATGAAGCATGATCTATTGACACTCCACCAATGCTTACACAGGGTAATTATGTTTAGTGGGCAAGTCGATTCTTAAGGTTTATAGAACTCAAGAAACCCAATGGTAAGTACATGAAACAAGTTATCCTTGAAGGACCGTTTCAGTGGCCTGTTAACTACGTTGGAGGTGACCCATCTGCTGATCCCCTAGTAGCTCCAACTGATGTGCAAGTTCCTGAGTCTGCACTCACTACTGAACAACACCTTCATCGTGAAGCAGATGAGTATGCTATGACTTACATACTTCAGGGAATACCAAATATCATATTTAGAAGTGTTGATGCTCAGACAACTACAAAAGCTATGTGGGAACACGTCCATCTACTTATGCAAGGCACACAACTGAACAAAGAAGACATGGAATCTAAACTTTACTTGGAATAAACTAATTTCATGATCGAACCAGGGGAATCACTTGAATCTTACTATCATCGTTTCACCAATGTCGTCAACGACTTAGAGAGACATGCAGTACACCTTCCAAGGATCGCTGTCAATACAAAGTTTATTAGTAGTCTGGGTTCCGAGTGGCAAAAGTATGTGACATTTGTAAGACAAGCTAAGAATCTTCATCAAGATCCATATGGTTTGTTGTATGACTATCTCAAGCACTATGAGTCTGAAGTTGAAAAAGATAGAGCCGCACGAGGAGGATATACACCACCACCTACTTCTAATCCCCTAGCAATTGTTGCTCAATCTCATGCTGCACATCCTCTGATGTCTAATCATGCTTATGTTCAGGAACATAATTATTTCAGTTACCACCAACCTGCTACCTCACACAAAATGGTCCCATATGAATCATCCTCACAACACGCTTCTCCTCAACCTGCTCCATATGACAACCATGATAGCATGTACTACTCTAATCAGATTGAAGATGATGATGAAGATGTCAATATGTTGAATCAAGGACTTGCTCTTATCGCTCGTGCTTTTAGCAAATTCTCTAACAAAACCAACAACCGTCTTCGCTCTTCATCAAATACAAGGAATCAAGCTGTCATTCAAGATGGTCGAGTTGAGATTCAGAACCGTAATTCTGGACGTTCAGGATCAGGAGGGTATTCTGGAAATTCTGGGTATCGACAAAGATTCAACAACAATGGGGGATTTAGAAACAATTCAGGTGCTCTTCAGAGAAGAAATGATAATGTGGCAAATGGCAATACAAACTTCGAGAATGCGATATGGTGCTACAACTGCAACAAAAAAGGTCATATTGCAACAGCATGTCCAAAACCGAGAACCCGTGGCAGTCAGTTTCACAAGCAAGCATTACTAAAGGCTCTCAAAGATGAAAAGGAAGGAACTTTCAATGAACAAGATTTGCGCAAAGCGAGACATTTTTAAAAAACAAATTCTGCCTTTAGTTCAAAATTTGCGTCATTGTGCTACTCGTTGGGAACAGGGACTCCAAAAAGAAGTTAATGAAATGCAAAACATTTTCGCTCTAAATAAAAATGCAATTTTGGTTCAACAACGCAAAAATCGATTTTTGAAAACTGATTATGATCGACTCTTGGAACAAATTCTCACAACTAATATTTATTCTCTTATTATGAATGATCTCTACTATTCCAGCAATGCTGCGGTGTTAGAAAATTACTGTGCTGATATTGATTTGCTAAACAAGGAAGCTGAGACATTGAAACATAAATATGAAACGTTGCGTCGAAATAGTGATGATGTGAAAAAAAAAAAACTTTCAAAAGAAAATTGTCAACTCAAACAAAGGCTTGAATGGTGTCAAGCTCAAAGTCTTGAAACAGAATTGCAACTACAAAGTCAAAATGTTTCAAAAAGCTGTCAACTTTGCAAAGACAATGTTTTTCTCCAAAATAAATGTCTTCAATATGAAAAAGAAATTGCGGAATTAAAAATTGAAAACGTCGAATGGCAACAAAACCGCGATAACATTCGTTATTGCAATGGTTTACTTGAGTCTGATATTCAGGACAAAAATCACATCATCATTGATTTGAAAGAGAAAATTAAGCTACTTCAAAAAGGAAAGTTTGTTGACACCACAGTAATAGCACCAGGAATGTTTCAAATAGACAAAACAGATAAGGGGACTCATGCTGAGAGTTCTAATGTTAGCTCTTCCACTTCTACAGGACTAGTTTCCCCTAAGAGCGTTAGTAGCACAAAGCCAAAAAGCGTTAAGAAGACTAAAAAGACTAGGCTCTAGAAACGTAGAAGAGGAACACTAGAAGTGCAAGAAGTAGAAGCTCACTTTAGGAACTTGAATAAAACTCATGTTGCATCTGATTTAGATTCTAATTTGGCAAATTGTAATCAAAATCTTAATGTAATGAATGCTGAACCTTTAAATGTTTTGAATATTAATGCATCTTGTGTGTTTTGTCGTCAAATTGTGTTATCTGGTGATCATACTAAATGTGTAGCTAATAATCTCTTACATCGTCACAACAAACATAGATCAGGCATTCCTTCTAGGCCCAGTACTGCCTCTAAGTCTACCTTAGGAAAAACGCCTACTACAGTTTCCAATGATGTTGTAGTCAACCCAAGAGCAGAAATCAAAAAATCTAGGAACACGCCAAAAGCTAGTATCTTTACAAAAAACAAAGGAAAAACTAGTTGGAACTGGCAACGTTGGTTACAATACAAACCAAATTTTAAATAGATTCCTAAACTGTTGAATACTTGTGTTTCTAACCAACAGGAACCCACCATTTCTTCGGGTTCCACCTTACTTCTGTTCCATCTTTGTCGTCTATTTGTGATGCAGGTGGTTCAGATCGTTCTCTGGATTGTTGATAGCGGTTGCACCCGACATATGACAGGCAATCTCAAACAATTAACTAACTTTTTCTCAAAGTTTATCGGAACTGTCAGATTCGGGAATGATCAATACGCCTTAATCATGGGTTACGAAGACTATGTGAATGGGAATATTGAAATTAGCAGAGTATATTATGTTGAAGGCTTGGGTCACAACCTCTTTTCTGTCGGTCAGTTTTGTGATGGGGATCTAAAAGTTGCTTTTTTTGAGAAAACTTGTTTTGTTCGCGATCTACAAGGAAACGATTTGATGTCCGGCAAACGTGGCACTAACCTTTACACAATTTCAATGTCTGACATGATCGCTTCATCTCCTATCTGTCTTCTGTCCAAAGCTGAAATGACTAAATCATGGTTATGGCACAAACGCCTTTCTCACTTGAATTTCAAAACGATGACTGATCTCACTCGTCACAAATTAGTTTAAGGCTTTCCAAGATTCCGCTATGCCAAAGATCATCTATGTCCAGCCTGTGAACAAGGTAAAAGTACCCGTGCTCACTTTCCCTCAAAACCTGAACACAGTACTAATCATGTTTTACAACTGCTTCATATGGATTTGTGTGGTCCGATGCGTGTTCAAACGATCAACGGTAAACGCTACATTTTAGTAATTGTTGATGATTACTCTCGCTGGACTTGGGTTTATTTTCTTCGAAGTAAAGATCAAGCTCCTCAAATGATCATCACCTTTCTCACCAAAATACAAGTTCAGCTACGCAACACAGTAAGAATTGTTAGAACTGACAATGGCACAGAATTTAAGAATCAGACTCTAAAGTCATATTTTGAGAATGTGGAATTGAATATTGTGGAAAACTAGAAGGGGGGTTGAATAGTTTACCGATTAAAAACTTTTTAACTTGTTAAGTTAGTTTTGAAACTTTCCATTTGATCAAAGATATATGCACAAACACAATATATAACATGCAAGTAAATGAAAGAAACGATCAAACCACAACACGAGTATTTATCGTGGTTCGGCTACAAGGACTCTTTTTCATTGCCCTACGTCCACGCCCCGAGTATCCAACTCGAGAATTTCCTTCACTAGTCAACAAGCTCCTTTCACCGGCGGAGAAAACCTTACACGTCGCTTATACTTTTACCGACACAAAGCTAAATGTCGAGTTCTTTTACAAGGGCACAACCACTCCCGTTAGTTCTTTTACTAGGGTACACCAACTCCCAACACTCTTTGTATTTTGAGGACTAAAATACTAACCGATCACTACTGAAAATACACAATCAAATGAAGTTTAAACTACACAAGTCTACACAATGCTAAGCTAACAAGTCTTGCAATGTTGTGTTGAATACTTGTTACTTTTAGTAAGCTCGTGAATCTCTTTGCTACAAAAAGAAACTTCACATATGAAATGTTAAGAGGTTAGATGAAAGAATGAATGTGTGTGTAAAATGTAATGTCAAGTGATGAGCCAAAATTCAACTTGTGGCTCAATATTTATAGCCAAAACCTTCTGCAGGTCTGGCGGATCAGGCGGACCCCTGAGAAGGGTTCCGCCCGTGTACCTCGAGGGTACCGCCGGGCTTGCAGTTGGTTTTGCAATAAATCTTGCAAACCAAACAAGGTCTTGTCTCATAACTCCTAGCAACCAAACAATGTCACATCTCATAATAACAAGTCAAATACAAAGCTTGCAAGCAACAACAAAGTTAGTCAAACACATTTCTTTCCATAAATGCATAATGACAAAACTTGTCATAAATGTGATGTGACAATTTCTAGTTTAAGAAATAAACTTGTGTTGTGTTTTATGAAATGTAAAATGTAGCAAAAGTCTAGTTTATGCAAGTCTTAAAAACTAAGATTATGTTTTGCTTAGAAACTAAAGTTTACATTTTGTCGTTAACAAAACTTAGCGAAGATCGTAAAATATAAATAACGTTTTTAGGCGATATTTGTATTAACAATCTCCCCCTTTTTGTTGATGACAAAACATAAACTTTGTTTTTAAGTAACACGTAAAATCTTGGTTTTCAAGACTTAAAAAAATTATATTAACCTTGTTTTACTTAAGAGACGAAAAGCATATCAAGTATTGAAGATTTAATATATTTCTCCCCCTTTTTGTCGAAACAAAAAGTAGAGTAGCGAAGCGGAATAATACCAATGCTCCCCCTTGGTCGATACTCCCCCTAAATGGAGTGCCAAGATGGGAAACATGGATTTTGGACCCTACAAAAAAAAATTGTTAGTTGGTGATATATATAGTCAAGAATGTAGTTACCACACACATTGCAACCACAATGACAACACAAACATGATCAACCAACAATGTACTAAAGTGAGTAGAAAGAAATATCATTCCAAGTAAAATTTTGACTTTTAAAAGTCAAAAGACAAGAAATGAGAACTATTCTTCTACTTCTAAACAAAAACTAAAAAAAATAACCAAGAAAGAAAAATAAAATCCTACTTTCCTAAATTGGGGCAAACGGCCTCCAAGGATTGTCTAGGATTTGTTTGGGTGGGAAAGAGCATCCAAACATTCTATGACGTGTTGGAATGCAAAGCGGGTTTCATTTTGGAATTGGTTAAGCAATGTTTTGATGGTTTCACCCATTTGCTCACAATTTGAGCAAGCATGGGGATGAGTGGGTTGAAATGGGTTGGTTTTTGTTTCTTGGTTTGAGGGTTGGTTGGTTTTTGGTTCTTGGGTGGAGGATGGATTTGGTATTGAGTCATGCAAGGTGGTTTGATATTCCATTGCTTGATGAAGGTGGTTCTCAACCATGCTTTGGATTTCCTCATATGAGGGGAAGAAAGTCTCAAAGGTTTGGGCTTGAGAATGTGGTGGATTTGGGTGATCATTGGTTTCAAAGTTTGGTTCTCCATATAGAGGACCATAGATGTCATGGTAGATGGGGTGAAACAATAATGGTTTAGGTGGATGGTACACTTGTTGTGGTGGTTGAATGTGGTTAAAAAGGTTATCTTGGTCACGAATTGACCTTGGTGATTCATTTGCAAAAGGTGGTGGTTGTGTAGGTATTGGTGGAAGATCATTAAGATCTTGGACAAATGGGTGTGGTGATGTGGGAGGAGACCCAAATAGTTCCATTGGCTCAATTTTGGGTAATGGTGATGGTGATGAGGTTTTGGATGGTTGAGTTGGAGCACTTGGTGGAGTTGGGTCAATAGGTGATTTAGTTGGTGGTGGAGTGAGCTCATTTGGTTCATTGGGTGATGGTGATGCAAGGTTCAAAAAGTGTTCATTTTTTATGGGTGATGTGAATTCATCCGAGGATGAGGAGCTTAGGTTGATGGGTTGATTGGACCATAGTGGTTTAACACTAATCCGGGCGGTTTTCTGGATGGGTCTTGATGGTTGAGAGGTGTTTGTTGACTTAGTCATGGTGAAAAATGGTTTATAAGTTTAAGAAATTGTGTTGAGGAAGGTGTGATTTGATGGTGTTGAGGATGGCTTAATTTATAGTGTTGATGAATTATGGAAAGGAGTGTTTGGATTTGATGTTAGTCCATACAAAAATTGAGGTTTCTAATGATTTGCAAAACTAATTGTGGGTTGTCATATCATGGAAGTCAATCCAATGAAAATGGTGAAGTGAGAAGACAAGTTTTGCACTAAATGCTTAGTGGTTTTGGTGGATTTGTGGTAGTATAAATCTCAAGGATTTCAAGGATCCCTTAAAAGGGTTCCTTCCTTTATGTTTGAGGAGTCCTTGAGGTTGTTATGGTTAAATTTGAATTTTGGCGGGAATTGGTTTTGGTTAAGTATATGGAAGAAGGAGTATCCTATTATGCTAAACACATTGCAAGTAATGGGTTTCTACCTAAAAGGATTGGATTTTGGTGTTTCAATGTTCAATTGGTGAAAAAGGAAACAAAAATTCTGCAGGTTGCTTGCGGCACCTTCAGAATACACAGGCGGAACCCATTTGAGGGTGCCGCCTGGTCCGTTGGGCAAATTCTGGAATTCCCAGAAATTGCACTGGCGGAACCCAATATTGGGTACCGCCAGATCCGCCAGACACAAAAAAGTTGGCAGTCCGCGTTTTTGACCTGCGAGACGATTTTCAAAATTTTCGAAAACTCCTAAAATCAAAAGGATAAGGCATTTCTGGTTGGGCAATGCAAAAAATAGACACGTAAACATGCATTTCATAGGACTTTGACCTTGAGGTCGAGAATTTCACTATACTTAGTGAAAATATCATAAACTTGAAAATTTGACAACTTGCCAAGAGTTGTCTTACCTGCATCAAAGTTAGATATTACATGTTCCAAATTGTATCAAACATTGTACTAACACACAAATTCATCACAAATATTGTTTAAACGACCAAATTTGTTCAAATAGCACCTAGTGCCAAACACTCCTACACACCCGCACTCATTGACGATCGATCTTGTCCTTGAGCTTTCCAAGGAACCTTCCAAGATTCTTAAACATCCCCTTTGTTTGCTTGAACTCCTCCGACTCATTAGGAATATCCGGAAGTTGAGAAAGGTATTCGAGAGGAGGGAGCCTAGAGTTTGGCAAATTGTCATCTTCACTCATTGAGGAAGACGAAGATCAGGTAGGAGGATGTGGACATTTTCCTTGGGCTTTGTACACTCTCTTATCACTTAGTGGTACAAAGGTGTGTGGGATGAGAGAGTAGTTAAGACGAAGACCGTTTGGAGTTGGTGGAATGGGTGAGATGAACCTAAAGAGACGGGTCAAGAGCATTCCATACGGCATAGCCGTTGTGCCATGCACGGGAATGTTGGCCATTCTCTTGGCCATATAGTAGGCAAGGTTGAAGGGTTGCCTAACGGACAAGGAGTAGAGCATGTAGCAAAGGCAAAGGTTGATATGGTCACGGTTCCCTATTGTGCTAATGACATTGGGTCTAAGGACTTCCTCCCATTTTTTGAATTGGGGTTTGAGTTCGTTCACTTCCATTCCATATAGGTCCTTATCGACCTCATTCCCCAAACAGGTTCTCCTAGTGGTGGTGGTCCTAACAAAGAGGTGGTCACAAAGAACGTCTTTTGAGACAAGAGGTGTGTCATAAGGGTGGATACGGTCTTGAAGGTTGTCAAGAGTTGAGAGGGAGTGCAAGTCGGAATAGAGGCAAGTACCACGGTTTGGGACACCTAGGATTTGAGCAAACTCCTCAAGAGTGAAGGAGTATTGATGATCGCTAACCCTAAAGTTGATAGACATATGACCATAATCATCCGTGGAGAGGATGGAGGATGCATAGAACTCTAGAATGAACCTAGGACAAATAGGCTCGTCTATATTCAAAAGACACTCAAAGTTTATTGTTGCAAAATCGGCGTAAAGGTTTGTGCCTTCTAGGAAGGATGGGTCAATGGTTCTACCCTCATGGACATAGTGTTTTTCTAGGGCTTTGAAAACGTTTACTTGGTTTGGGGTAAGGCGTTTGGTTTTGTGGTGTTTTGGTAGGTACTTAATGGTGTCCTTGTGGTCGTAATGGGTTAGAGGAGGCATGATGATTCCTAGAACAACAAAATTTCACATTTTAGTTCATGTAAACCGCTATTATAATGTGGATGTTCTAGTGTGTGCCTATATGAAAACAATGTGGAGGTGTGGTTATCTTGACTCATTTTGATGCTTCAAAATCGTTTTATGCAAGTTTTGTTATAAAACAAAAGATAACCCAAACGCTCCTAGTTCAATGTAGCTTCGTTTGAATGTACCCGAAAATACATATTGGTTATATATTCCCTTTAGCATTCAAGAGACATTATGCAAGTGATGTTTTAAACATAACGTTTTGATTTTGTATTCTCAATGTGAGACGAAAAAATATTTGTCCTACTTGTGAGAAATTTTTGGAAGGATTTGACATGGGGTGTTTTAGCAAACATGTTTATACTAATTAAAGATGCAATTCCTAACTATGGGAAACATGATTAGTTTTATTAAACACCTAATCTAATGCATGAGTTTTTCAAGTTAGTGCATAACCCCAAGTTTTTGTTTTTGTGCAAGAAATAGAATTCCTAGACTCAGATCAGGATTGTAATCATGTTTAGAATACTTACAATGATAATGTAGTTGCAATGTAAATGAATGGAAGACCAAGAATTCGTAGGTATGGATGGATGGTAAAGTGAATAGTAGCAGTTTGGAAGTGGTGGTATGAGATAATGCGTGTTTGGTTTAACATAAATAAAGAAAATGATTCTGCAGGTCAATGGACACGGCGGAACCCTGAGTTGGGTTCCGTCCGTTATGGCTGAGGGTTCCGCCGACCCTGCTGAGAAAAATGGTTTTGGATTTGTTTTGATTTTTGTGATTTTTGTCTAATGTCCAGAACTACAATGTAGGTTCCATGAGTCCTAAGCCTAGCCTAAGAAGATTAAAAGGTTCAAGTTTAAGAGGTTTTGTGAGAATGTCGGCTATGTTATCTTCGGAAGAAACTTTCTCAATTGAGATATTTCCTTTTTGAACATTGTCACGAAGGAAATGATGATGGATTTCAATATGTTTGGTACGAGCATGTTGAACCGGGTTTTTGCTAAGATCAATGGCACCTTTGTTGTCACAAAGAATTGTGATGTCGTTGAGTTGAATTCCGTAGTCGACAAGAGCTTGCTTCATCCAAAGAGCTTGTTGACATGCCTTTCCGTCCGAAACGTACTCGGCTTCCGTTGTTGAGATAGCAAGAGCCGTTTACTTCTTAGAGAACCATGAGGTGAGACAATGTCCAACAAAAGTACAAATACCACTTGTGCTTTTTCTATCGACGTAGTCACCGGCATGATCCGAGTCGGCATACACTATGGTGTCTATTCCCGTTCCTTTGGGATACAATAAACCTAAATGTGTAGTGCCCTTAATATACCTAAAAATCCTTTTAACGGCTTCGAGATGGGTAGTTTTAGGATCTTCTTGAAAACGAGCACATAGACAAACACTAAACATAATGTCGGGTCTACTAGCCGTTAGGTAAAGTAGACTACCAGTCATACCTCTATATTTAGTACTATCTATGGATTCACTTTCTTCATCCTTGGTGAGTTTAGTTTCCGTGGGCATGGGAGTTTTGATAGGTTTCGAATCTTCTAGTCCAAATTTCTTAAGTATGTCCTTAATATATTTAGATTGGTTAAAGAAGATACCATCTTCTAGTTGTTTGATTTGGAGTCCTAGGAAAAAGTTGAGTTCTCCCATCATACTCATTTCAAACTCGTCATGCATGATTTTTGAGAAATCCACACATAATTCTTGACAAGTTGATCCGAATATAATGTCATCAACATAGATTTGGACTATGATAATATGTGAGTTTTTCTTCTTAGTGAAGAGAGTATTATCAACTAAGCCCATGGTATAATTATGGTCAACTAGGAATGTTTTAAGTCGATCATACCATGCTTTTGGAGCTTGCTTAAGTCCGTAAAGAGCCTTTTTAAGTTTGTAAACATGATTTGGTTTTTCAAAATCGATGAAGCCCGGTGGTTGAGCAACATACACTTCTTCATTAATGACTCCGTTTAGAAATGCACTTTTGACATCCATTTGAAAGAGTTTAAAATTGTGTGCACATGCATATGCAAGTAAGATTCTAATTGACTCGAGCCTAGCAACCGGAGCAAAAGTTTCATCGTAATCAATGCCTTCTTGTTGGTTATAACCTTGTGCAACTAGCCTAGCTTTGTTTCTAGACACAATTCCATTTTCATCCATTTTATTTCGAAATACCCATTTTGTTCCAATTATAGTTTGACTCTTTGGTTGAGGAACTAATGTCCATACATCATTCATAACAAATTGGTTTAACTCTTTTTGCATTGCAATTACCCAAGACTCATCTTTAATTGCTTCATTAATATTTTTAGGTTCAATGGTTGACACGAAACAAAAGTAGTTGCTTTCATTTTGAACTTTTGACCTTAGTGTTCTTTCGTTAATGTTGCCAATGACACTATCTAATGGGTGACTTTTAGATTCTTTGACATTGACAAGTTCTTTGTTAAATAGTTCATCTTCTTTGTCATCACTTAAAATTTCTTGATTTTCTATTGCTTGGCTTTCAACTAAGTCATCATCTACCAAAGGTGATGTCTTAGAGGGAGGTGGACTCTCGTCAAATGTTACGTTCAACGATTACTCGACTCTTAAGGTTTCTTTGTTCAAAACAATGTATGCTTTACTATTTTGTGAATATCCAAGAAATACACCTTCATAAGACTTTGGGTCAAATTTGGTGAGATAATCCTTGGTGTTAAGAATGAAACATCTACTCCCAAACACTCTAAAGTATCCTAATGTAGGCTTTTTACCTTTATATAGTTCATAAGGGGTTTTATTTAAAAATGGTCTAATTAGGACTCGATTTAAAATGTACGTTGAAGTGTCGACGGCATTACACCAAAACTTTTGTGGAATGTTTTGTTCATTAAGCATTGTTCTACTCATCTCTTGCAATGTCCGGTTTTTACGTTCTACTACACCATTAGATTAAGGAGTACGAGGAGCCAAAAAGTTATGAGTTATACCATTATTATCACAAAAGTTTCCAAATTGAAATTTATTATCAAATTCACGACCGTGATCTGTTCTAATAGACACAATATTAGACCCTACTTGATTTTGAATTTTCTTACTTAGAATCTCAAATTTATCAAAAGCTTCATTTTTACTTTTCAAAAATTTTGTCCAAGTATATCTTGAGTAATCATCAACTATGACCAAAGTGTAGAAGTTGCCTCCATAACTTTGTATAGCGGATGGACCAAATAAATCCATATGCAAAAGTTCTAGACACCTAGATGTAGAAACCAAACTTTTAGCCTTATGGCTATTATGGACTTGTTTACCGACTTTGCAAGCATCACAAAAGTGTTGGTCATATTTCAACTTAGGTAGGTTTCGAACTAAGTCTTTGGAGGAGAGGTTTTGGATTAGTCTCATGTTAGCATGTCCTAAACGTCTATGCCATAAAGTTGAAGATTCATCTAATGAGGTAAGACAAAGTTTGTCTCTAGATGTTGAATCCAACTTCATGACGTATACGTTGTTCTTAAGGACACCTTTGGCTACGGTTATACCATCTTTAAGTATTTTACTACCGTTTTCACTAAAAAGGACATTATACTTATTACGACAAAGTTGACTAATACTAAGAAGATTAAATCCTAAGTTATCAACATGAGCAACATCATCTATAGAAAGGGAGTCATGAGAGATTGTACCTTTTCCGATGTTTTTGCTCTTAGCATTACTACCAAACGTAACATTACCTCCATCACATATGTGATATGTTGAGAAGAGGCTTTTATTACCCGTCATGTGCCTTGAACAACCGCTATCTTTGATCCATTCATCCGGATCCAAACAAAATTTGAGGCACACCTATTTACGAAAAACACTCAACATTTGGTCCCCAATTTCTCATGGGTCCATTTTGGTTAAGCATACCATTAATTTGTTCCAAATATGAAAATAGAGCATAAGAGTTCCATGGCATGTAATTTGAAGTTTGGTAATGTCCAGGAGTGTTTTGGTTCCAAACATGTTGCACCAAGCTTTACCTCTTGAGGGATCTCGAGAAGCTTACAACCCCCACCAGGCAGTGTACCTGATCGTTGTAGTATAGTATAGTGACAAGTACTGGGGGATTGATCGTTCAGCTTAGGAATAGTGTCGCTAGGATTAGAAAACCTAAATACTAGTTCTAAAGGTGAGGGATGATTATTTTTGTATTTTATATTTGTTTTAGAAAGGAAGTAAAAATCTCAGGTTTGAAGGATTTGGGCGGAATTAGTTGCTAGTCAACTAACCCAATACTAAAGATGCAATCAAAATAAAATACTAGAAATGAAAATAAACTAAATTATACTAAAGTTGTGAGCAATAAGTGGAGAAAATGTGTTTACTTAGATTTCACTACTCCCTAGACATCTTTTACACGTTAATTACTTGTTATAATTGCATAGATGACGGATCGTATTCCTTAATACCATTCATGGGGTGGCACACTTAACTCCCCAATTCTATGAGCTCTTATCTCCTCCTATACCATGCCCAGCACAACCATAGGGATTATAAACAGTGGCTCATGCATTAAATACAACCAATAAAGACCTAGTGCGTGTCGGTTCATGTATCTTAAGACGTTCAAGCATGTTACCAATTGGAGATCTGCCAGTTTTATTAAGCCTAACATATAAATCATTCATCCAAGACAAGTATAAACAAGTAATCAACACATAATTAACATCTAGGTTTCATTAGATCTAAGCAAACACAAGATAGGTCTAGCCTAGCATGATGGAATTAAGACAAGAACAAGATATAGACAACCAACACATAGACATATTGATTGAATTAAAAGAACACTTATCTTAATTACACATGAAAGGTATCAAGGGCTTGGAACCCTTGAAAAACCTGTAAAATTCGCACCAAAATCGTACTTAGGGTTTCTCCAAAACTTCTCTCTTCTTAATGTGAAAATTAGAAAACTATATATAGGAAAAGGGGTCTGACGGCGTCAAGACCAACCTTGTGACGCTGTCACCTCGCCGCCAAAACTTTTCTCGGACTGCCTTGATCTACATTTGACGCCGTCATGTGATAATCATTTCCAGGCCGTCATGACTTTTACTCCTGACGCCCTACTTCGTGACGCCGTCAAATCTGTACTGGATCGTCATGGAATTTTGCTCTTGACGCCGTCACCTACTGTTCCCAGCATGGAAAATTAAGACTTTGGCGTTTTCTTCACTTTTATGCTCCAAAAACGTCCGAATTGCTTCCTTTTCCAGATTTCACTCCCAAAGTACCTAAAATCACAAAAGGAACGATTTAGGGCAATATTTGATCAAATAAAGTCAATTCCGGGCTTAAATGACCCCCTAAACACGGATCATTTTTCGCCTCATCATATACCCTTACACTTGAGATTTGCTTGTCCTCAAGCAATTGCGCTTTTATTCTAGTCAAAATACAAGTTAGCGGTCATTTAACACTAATATAAAAGTAATTACAACAAATAATCGTTCCACTAAAGACCAATAGACAAGCACGGAGGTCATACACAAGCACCTCTCAAATAGTGTTTAGATACTCACATCTCTCGGGTGTAATAAAGTGTAAATTACAGTATGGAAACGGAAGATATCTCTCACTACCTGTCATAGCAAAATAGATTACCATAGGCTTGGGAAAGGATCAAACCTCCACCACATGGCGTAAGCACCTAGGATAAACTATCAAAGAGGTCTTTTAAAAGGGTTGTAACGTTAGGTGTAGGGATATGAAATACACGGTTTTGTTGGATAATGGAAGTTTTATTGGTGGCGAGTTAACAATCTTGGTTAATTACATGTACAATATGGCGTTGCTAAGCCAAGACTAGACTCGACTTAAGCTAATAAATGAAAAAAAACAAAAACATAAAATGAACATAGAAATAAAAAGGGATGGTAGTCCGTATGTTTCTTCTCTTTTCCTTTTTCTATTTTTTTTTCTTTTTCTTGATTTTTTGATTTTTTTTTTCTTTCTTTTTTTTTTTTTTTTTTTTTTTTTTTTTTTTTTTTTTTGCATACACTCTTACCCTACCATCCAAAATAATACATCATAGGGGATGAACATTCCCCTTACACTTGAATCTTTACATACTTTACATTAAACTAATCTAATGACTCGAATTAAGAAAATCAAAACACTTGGAGCACTTTTAAGATTAACGCACATATGGGGGTAATAATATTATGTTCTTCCCCATTACTCCATAAAATAAGTACTTTACCCATGAGTCCCAATCGTCCCAAAACAATATGTACAAGGATATGACTCGACTTAGCAACCATGTAATCAATTAGATAGTTAACTTAGGGTATAACAAATAACAATAATGCACTAAAAATGAGCGCATACACGGAAGGCTAAGGCGATTTGGGTGTACATTTAAGTCGGGTGTAACAAATTCTTCCTTTAAGTAAAATGCTTAAAGTTAGAAACGAAAAGATAGGCTCGGAGGGGTGTACTAGGGGTTTCGTGTACTAAAAATGAGTACAACGCTAAGGGTGTGGGAAAAATTAGTTGACTTAACTAGCCAAGTAATATGACTTAAATGGTCAAGTAATTATGATACGGGTTTAACACAAGGGTGATCCTAATGCCTCTTATCATGTAGTAAATCCTACCACACGAATGTAGTCTCACTAGCGGTCTCGGGATGCATCACTAACGCAAGTTCTAGAATCTAAATGCTACCGGTACACTCATAAGCACTAATAGTAAATGCTTTTCCTATCAAATCTAAAGGCGAACCTCACATATTTGGGTGGAAAATTTTTCTGAAAGTACGGTTATGTGCTAGTCATACAATCTCCTATCCATGAGACGCTTGCTATGACTAAAGTTTCACTCCTAAATGTTGTAAAAAATTTAAATTTGGCGCTAAAATTGCACTAACAAGTATTTCTCATAGTTTTATTACACATCTACCATTAAACAAAACAAACTCAAGTGAAAGTGCATATGTAAGGTATCATCTTTTTACCCTCCCCTTACACTTAAGATGAACATTGTCCCCAATGTTCAAGTAAAGAATGTAAAAGTGAAAAAGTAAAGAGAATGAAATCAAATACTCCCCTGATTCGCTCGGTATAGATAATAAGATGGCTAAGTTAAATCTTCCTCCAAGAAAATGAACAATCAAAGCTTCCCTTCCAGAATATAAATCATCTTCTTGTCATACATAACATGTAAAACCTGATAAAATAGACAAGACAACCTCGCGTAAAATCGGCGGCATCCTATATAACTCACTAAATCCTAGAAAACAAGAAAAGATATAATGCTTGTGGAATGAAGTTTGCAGATCTCCTGGAGATTATAAAACTTAATAATTCACAAAAACCATAAGATTCCGTTAGAAAAACAAAACTGGTAAAATTCCCAGATTTTTACACTTGACGCCGTCAAGAGTAAACTCTTGACGTCGTCAGAAGTGACCTGCAGAAATTCTTATGTTAAGTTTCCGGAAAATTTCTGGAAAAAATTGGTCCTACTTCCTGGAAAATCCTGCAAAACTTCATTATGACTCAATACAAGCATTTGACTCTAACAAATACGAATATACATGTTCATTTAATATTGTGGAAAATCATGATCGGTTTGTTTCTTGAAAACATATTTGGGGTTTCCCCTTACACTTATCTTTTGCAAAAATACCTTTAGGTGGAGTTAAGACTAGGCCAAAACAACAAAGTAAAGTATTTCCACTATTTAGTTTAGAAACACGATCTACCAACAATAAAAATTAAAACATGCATACGGAAGCAAATAACAAACAAACAAAATAAAATCACACAAAACATGGGTTGCCTCCCAAGAAGCGCTTTTCTTTATTTACGAGTCTTGTAGCTAGACTCAAGGTCATGGGTTACTACGTGATACGGGTGAGTTCCTCATTGAGGACATCTTTGGGATCAAACTTAGGTTTCAACTTCCTATCGGTTTCCTTAGTATGGTATGACCTTTCAAACTTTTCTCCATCCGGATCATACAAAGTCATCCTCATATGCCATGATCCGTCACCTTCTTTAGGTGGCTTGTCCCACCTCCATTTACACTTGTCTCCCTCTCTTTTCCATTTATTCCTTTCTATGTTAATGGGCATTACGCTTAAGAACTCAATCATCTTCCTAAAAACCAAGGGGTCCTCAAAAGGGTCTAGCTCTTCATCTCTAGCTATGAGTTTTTCTACCGAATGTGTCTTTTCAACAAAATCTTTCTCTAGATAAAATGGGCATTGAGGTCCTATGAAGTTCCTTGCTATCCAAGGTCCATATCTAGATGGTCTCCTATTCATCTCTACCCAATGCGGTGTCGGTTCATCATCACAATCATAACTATGCTTCTTTACATCGTACACCGACCAAGTATCGCCTTCACCTACCGCTATCTTACACTCCTTACAATCTATCATGGCGCTAGCGGTGGCTAAAAATCCTCTTCCTACCAATAATGGGCATGTAGTGTCACTAACCATGTCTAGGACGTGAAAATCCGCTAATATAGTTAACTTTCCTACGTGAACAACTACATCCTTAATCATCCCAACCGGATGGGCAATACTCCCATCCGCTAGTCCTATCAATACCTCCGTTTCCTCTAACTTTCCTAGCTTAAGAGCGGCGAATAAGGATAAGGGAATCAAGTTGAGGCTTGACCCTAAATCGGCTAGTATGTCGAAAGCTTTGGATCTTCCTATCTTACAAGGCAAAACAAATATACCCGGATCATCAAGCTTTTTAGGCAACTTGTTTTGAACGAAGGCGGTCCCATTTTTACCTAGCTTACACTTCTCATATTTTTCTAGGAGGGCACTATAGTAAGGGGCACGCGCTAAGACATCAATGACGGGGCGTTCAAGGTGAAGTTCTTTGAATTCATCTTCAAGGTCTTGCATAGGAGGTGTTTCAACTATACTTTTGACCGGCTCTATATTGGGTGTCTTATTTGATTGGCCCTTTTGAAGAATTTGGTTTTGTTTGAAACACGTGCTTGTTGATTTGACCAAGTAGTATTATGGACACGAAGTGGGTGACGAAACTGAAGATATGGAATTAACATTTAGTTTCGGATTTCTGATTGTGTCGCTTGGAAGGGCTCCCATTTCTCGGTCATTGAGAACTTTCAACAATGCGTCAATTCTAGTGGTCATCTCGCTTTGCTTTTGTTTGAAATCGGCTTCAAACTTAGATATGCGAGCTTCTTGAGATGCCATGAACTTAGACATCAATCCTTCAAGGTTGTTGGTACTACCATAGTTGTTAGAAGGATTGTTGTTGAAAGTACGGTTGGAGGGTGAACCGTTTGGTTGGTAACGATTAGGCGGGTTGGAAGAATTGGGTTGATTTTTTTTCCACCTAATGTTTGGGTGATTTTTCCAGGAGGGGTGGTATGAATCACCGTACGTGTTTGGCTCGGGCTTGAAGTGTACCACTTATCTCCCACTTCGTCGGTACGTGTGGATGCGTAGTCCGCAAAAGTTGTTCCGGGGAGTTCCACACAATCACGAGTGTCGTGGGGACCACTACATAATTCGCATGAAGAAGTGATTTTGTTCACTTGGCTTGAAGGCTTAGGAGCTTCGTAAGATTTCATGAGAAACTTGACTTGGTCCTCAAGTTCCATGATCCTACGGTCGGGAGTGCTAGAATTGTTCGAAGGCAAAGATATTGCCTTGACCGTTTTGTTCAAGTCACGGGGATCATTCCAACTTTCGTTGTCATAGAGAGCAAGATCTTCTATGAGTTCCCATGATGGTTCTGCACTTAGATCACGTAGCTTACCACCGGCCGATTGGTCAATGGCTCGCCTCGTGGAGATGTCGATATGGTCATAAAAGATTTGGACTTGGATCCAAAGATCTATGCCATGATGAGGGACTTTTTGGAGTAAGTCCTTGAAATAAGTCCATGCTTCATAAAGAGATTTATTTTGACGTTGTTGGAACATCAAGATGTCATTTATAAGCTTAGTAGTTCTCCCCGGTGGTAAAAATTGAGCAAGGAAACGAGTGGTGAGATCATCCCATGTGGTTATGGATCCCGCGGGTAAACGCTCAAGCCATTGACTAGCTTGATCCCGTAGAGAGAATTGGAATAGGCGTAATCGGGTTGTCTCTCTAGTTGCAACATCTAGGTCTATGGAATCTACGATTTTGAGGAAGTCCTTAAGATGTTGGATTGGATCTTCGGAACGAAGTCCATGGAATGCACATCCGCTTTGCACCAACCGGATGGTGTCGGATCGCAAGGGGGTCACATTGGCTCCGGTGAGCACAATGGTGTTTCGGTAGCCTTGGTGGCTAGGTCGGGAATACTCTCCTAAGGTTCGGGGCCTAAGGGGTTCTAGTGGTGGGTTTTGTTGTGGTGGGATGACGGGTTCAAAGATGTTCCCGTTGTCCATGATGTCGGGTCGTTACGAACAAAGGCACAAAGAAATAAGATAGACTAAAGGGAACCTAAAAATAAAAATAAAATCTTACTAGAAAGGAATCTAGCAAGTAGACCTAATAAAAAGAAATTCTAACCTAGACAATAACTATTCCCCGGGCAGCGGCACCAAAAACTTGATGCGTGGGAATTGCACCAGGCTTTACCTCTCGAGGGATCTCGAGAAGCTTACAACCCCCACCAGGCAGTGTGCCTGATCGTTGTAGTATAGTATAGTGACAAGTACCGGGGGATTGATCGTTCAGCTTAGGAATAGTGTCGCTAGGATTAGAAAACCTAAATACTAGTTCTAAAGGTGAGGGATGATTATTTTTGTATTTTATATTTTTTTTAGAAAGCAAGTAAAAATCTCGGGTTTGAAGGATTTGGGCGGAATTAGTTGCTAGTCAACTAACCCAATACAAAAGATGCAATCAAAATAAAATACTAGAAATGAAAATAAACTAAATTATACTAAAGTTGTGAGCAATAAGTGGAGAAAATGTGTTTACTTAGATTTCACTACTCACTAGACATCTTTTACACGTTAATTACTTGTTATAATTGCATAGATGACGGATCGTATTCCTTAATACCATTCATGGGGTGGCACACTTAACTCCCCAATTCTATGAGCTCTTATCTCCTCCTATACCATGCCCAGCACAACCATAGGGATTATAAACAGTGGCTCATGCATTAAATACAACCAATAAAGACCTAGTGCGCATCGGTTCAGGTATCTTAAGATGTTCAAGCATGTTACCAATTGGAGATCTGCTAGTTTTCTTAAGCCTAACATATAAATCATTCATCCAAGACAAGTATAAACAAGTAATCAACACATAATTAACATCTAGGTTTCATTAGATCTAAGCAAACACAAGATAGATCTAGCCTAGCATGATGGAATTAAGACAAGAACAAGATATAGACAACCAACACATAGACATATTGATTGAATTAAAAGAACACTTATCTTAATTACACATGAAAGGTATCAAGGGCTTGGAACCCTTGAAAAACCTGTAAAATTCGCACCAAAATCGTACTTAGGGTTTCTCCAAAACTTCTCTCTTCTTAATGTGAAAATTAGAAAACTATATATAGGAAAAGGGGTCTGACAGCGTCAAGACCAACCTTGTGACGCCGTCACCTCGCCGCCAAAACTTTTCTCGGACTGCCTTAATCTACATTTGACGCCGTCATGTGATAATCATTTCCAGGCCGTCATGACTTTTACTCTTGACGCCCTACTTCGTGACGCCGTCAAATCTGTACTGGATCGTCATGGAATTTTGCTCTTGACGCTGTCAGGATGTTACTCTTGACGCCGTCACCTACTGTTCCGAGCATGGAAAATTAAGACTTTGGCGTTTTCTTCACTTTTATGCTCCAAAAATGTCCGAATTGCTTCCTTTTCCAGATTTCACTCCCAAAGTACCTAAAATCACAAAAGGAATGATTTAGGGCAATATTTGATCAACTAAAGTCAATTCCGGGCTTAAATGACCCCCTAAAAACGGTTCATTTTTCGCCTCATCAGTGTGACCCTTAACGGTTTCTACTTTCCTGAACCCTAGACCTGTTTTATCAAAGGGTCACACGAAATGCTCTTATCGAACTTTTTGAACTTTGTGGTTTGTTTGATTAGATCATTTTGAGTAATTTTAAGTTTCTCAACTTCAAGTTTAAGTTCTTCACATGATTTGCATGATGTGTCAATACCTTTACCCTTTTCTAATCTCTTAGCTTTTTCTTTTAACTCATAAACTTCATTTTCTAAAAACTCCTTTTTAGTTTTCAAAAATTTATTTTTGTTTATGATTTTTAAGCTTAACTCACAAAGTTTGTTATATTCATTTTGTAAAGTATCATCATCAATAGAGGAGTAAGATGAGTCGGAGAGTACCTCATTTGAGTTGTGAGCCATGAGAGCAATATCATCATTCTTTGGCTCATCATCATCTCCTTCATAGTCACTCCAAGCACCACCCACAAAAGCTTGTTGAGGTTTGCTCTTGGGTGGTTTTGGCATTCTCCTACAAGATGACTTGTGTCTCCACACCTATAACATTTTCTTTCAACTTTTCCTTTTCGATCATCACGATATTTCCAGAAGGTTTTCTTGTCATCTTTAGGTTGCCTTACAAACTTCCCTCGCCTACGAAAGAACTTCTTGAAGTCTCTCACGGCCATTGCATATTCCTCATCATCACTATCCGAAGTAGATTCTTCATCATCACTTGATTGGACTCTAGCTTTCAAGGCAATGGACTTAACTTTTTCTTTCTTGCCTCTAACTAGTTCTGAATCTTTTTCCAATACCATTTCATGAACTTTGAGGTTTCCAATAAGCTCATCAAGTGACATGCTTGAAAGATCTTTGGATTCTTCAATTGCCGTCACTTTTGCTCTCCACTTCGGATGGAGTGCTCTAAGAAATTTCCTGACAATGTTCTTACTACAAAAAGATTCATCAAGTGCTTTAAGTGAAGTAATAATAGTGTTAAACCTAGCAAAAGCATTATCAATAATCTCATCTTTGGAAATAACAAATTGTTCATATTGTTGAACAAGAAGATCAATTTTGTTATCTTTAACTTGTGAGTTTCCTTGATGAGTGACAATTAAAGATTGCCAAATATCTTTGGCGGTTTTACACAAAAAGACTCTTTCATATTCTTTCTTAGGCAAAGCGTTGTAAAGCATCATTTTAGCTTCATTATTTTTACCTATTAATTTTTTTTGATCATCATCTCTGATGTTAGTAACTACGTTATCACCATCAATAATTATATACAACAAATCTATATCTTTAGATTTCACGTAAGTTTCAAAACGGTTTTTCCAATATATAAAACCATTTGCTTCAAAGAGTGGTGGTCTTTGCATAGATTTCCCTTCTTTATAATTTTCAAAATCCATGGATCGTTTCAAGTTTTAAAACACAATATATTTTAAATGCATCACCTTCTGCTTCTGAATCAGGAAAGGCGCAAGTTGTTCCATCCGAATCATTTTTATCTTCTCAGGACGATGAACAATTAAACACAGTTGTTATATTTGATGATGACACTGTCGTTTCATTTAATTATCCAAGATAAACATGATCATGTTGAACAACATGAACCTTCTTCTGATCCAGATCCTGACTATATTGTCATGGCCAAAAACCTTCAAAAGCAAATCCTTCTTACTCACAAAATGGACGAGCAAAATACAGGTTTTAAAGAAACAAATGCAGTTTTGAAAAAGGACATTGAATGTTATAAAATACAACTTTCACATTTTCAAAATGCAGTTAAACGTGAACAGTGCTTTGAAAAGTCATTTCAGGAAGTGTATGTCAAAGAACAAAATCTTCAAAAGCAATTGTATGACATAATTGAGTCAAACGGTAATTGGTTTCCAAACTGGAAAATGAAAAACATGATCTTCAAAAACAAGTTGTACAACTTCAAAAGGAACTTTCAAAAACACAAACAGAGGTGTCAACTTGCAAACAGGAATTTTATGAACATAAAGTGCAAAAATGAGAAAAAGAAAATTCTTTAATTGAAGAAAATATCACTATCGAATGTCAAATTAAAGCTTTTCAAAATATCGTTTATAAACATGGAGAATCTGTAACGACAATTCAAAAGTTTACTTTAAAACCAAGACCCGATAAAGGTTTTGCCATTGGCGATTACAGATCCACTTTTCTTCACACTGCGTTCAAAACAATTCCTAAGCTTTACAGTATGGACCAATTGATGGATAATAATGTTGTGCGTGTTATTGTATATAGTACTGAGGAAGAATATGAACTTGAAGAAAAGAGTCGATTAAAAATGAGTCAAGTTGAATATTGCAAACCATATGATTACTCAAAAGCTCCTAACATCTCAAAATCTTTTGTTCCATCAAGAGAAATGCCTGAGAAATCATGGTATGTAACTGAGTCTTATGTTTCATCTTCCAATGGGGCTCCTGTCAAACCCGTGGCACAAGTAAATGATCCATTACCATCTTCTGGTACTGTGACACCTTTACCAACACGTTGTCGAGTTTTAGACTATTTTAAAATGTTCATGAAAGGCATCGAAAACTTGGAAAACGTAATTGAACATCATCCGGAAATAAAAATTGCTACTTTTCAATCAGCTTACGAACGCGAAAAGCGAGACATTTTAAAAAAAACAAATTCCGCCTTTAGTTCAAAATTTGCGTCATTGTGCTACTCGTTGGGAACAAGGACTCCAAAAAGAAGTTAATGAAATGCAAAACATTTTCGCTCTAAATAAAAATGCAATTTTGGTTCAACAACGCAAAAATCGATTTTCGAAAACTGATTCTGATCGACTCTTGGAACAAATTCTCACAGCTGATATTTATTCTCTTATTATGAATGATCTCTACTATTCCAGCAATGCTGCGGTGTTTGAAAATTGTTGTGCTGATATAGATTTGCTAAACAAGGAAGCTGAGACATTGAAACATAAATATGAAACGTTGCGTCAAAACAGTGATGATGTGAAAAACAAACTTTCAAAAGAAAATTGTCAACTCAAACAAAGGCTTGAATGGTGTCAAGCTCAAAGTCTTGAAACAGAATTGCAACTACAAAGTCAAAATGTTTCAAAAAGCTGTCAACTTTGCAAAGACAATGTTTTTCTCCAAAATAAATGTCTTCAATATGAAAAAGAAATTGCGGAATTAAAAATTGAAAACGTCGAATGGCAACAAAACCGCGATAACATTCGTTATTGCAATGGTTTACTTGAGTCTGATATTCAGGACAAAAATCACATCATCATTGATTTGAAAGAGAAAATTAAGCTACTTCAAAAAGGAAAGTTTGTTGACACCACAGTAATAGCACCAGGAATGTTTCAAATAGACAAAACAGATAAGGGGACTCATGCTGAGAGTTCTAATGTTAGCTCTTCCACTTCTACAGGACTAGTTTCCCCTAAGAGCGTTAGTAGCACAAAGCCAAAAAGCGTTAAGAAGACTAAAAAGACTAGGCTCTGGAAACGTAGAAGAGGAACACTAGAAGTGCAAGAAGTAGAAGCTCACTTTAGGAACTTGAATAAAACTCATGTTGCATCTGATTTAGATTCTAATTTGGCAAATTGTAATCAAAATCTTAATGTAATGAATGCTGAACCTTTAAATGTTTTGAATATTAATGCATCTTGTGTGTTTTGTCGTCAAATTGTGTTATCTTGTGATCATACTAAATGTGTAGCTAATAATCTCTTACATCGTCACAACAAACATAGATCAGGCATTCCTTCTAGGCCCAGTACTGCCTCTAAGTCTACCTTAGGAAAAACGCCTACTACAGTTTCCAATGATGTTGTAATCAACCCAAGAGCAGAAATCAAAAAATCTAGGAACACGCCAAAAGCTAGTATCTTTACAAAAAACAAAGCAAAAACTAGTTGGAACTGGCAACGTTGGTTACAATACAAACCAAATTTTAAATAGATTCCTAAACTGTTGAATACTTGTGTTTCTAACCAACAGGAACCCACCATTTCTTCGGGTTCCACCTTACTTCTGTTCCATCTTTGTCGTCTATTTGTGATGCAGGTGGTTCAGATCGTTCTCTGGATTGTTGATAGCGGTTGCACCCGACATATGACAGGCAATCTCAAACTATTAACTAACTTTGTCTCAAAGTTTATCGGAACTGTCAGATTCGGGAATGATCAATACGCTTTAATCATGGGTTACGGAGACTATGTGAATGGGAATATTGAAATTAGCAGAGTATATTATGTTGAAGGCTTGGGTCACAACCTCTTTTCTGTCGGTCAGTTTTGTGATGGGGATCTAAAAGTTGCTTTTTTTGAGAAAACTTGTTTTGTTCGCGATCTACAAGGAAACGATCTGATGTCCGGCAAACGTGGCACTAACCTTTACACAATTTCAATGTCTGACATGATCGCTTCATCTCCTATCTGTCTTCTGTCCAAAGCTGAAACGACTAAATCATGGTTATGGCACAAACGCCTTTCTCACTTGAATTTCAAAATGATGATTGATCTCGCTCGTCACAAATTAGTTGAAGGCTTTCCAAGTTTCCGCTATGCCAAAGATCATCTATATCCAGCCTGTGAACAAGGTAAAAGTACCCGTGCTCACTTTCCCTCAAAACCTGAACACAGTACTAATCATGTTTTACAACTGCTTCATATGGATTTGTGTGGTCCGATGCGTATTCAAACGATCAACGGTAAACGCTACATTTTAGTAATTGTTGATGATTACTCTCGCTGGACTTGGGTTTATTTTCTTCGAAGTAAAGATCAAGCTCCTCAAATGATCATCACCTTTCTCACCAAAATACAAGTTCAGCTACGCAACATAGTAAGAATTGTTAGAACTGACAATGGCACAGAATTTAAGAATCAGACTCTAAAGTCGTATTTTGAGAAAGTGGGAATTGAATATTGTGGAAAACTAGAAGGGGGGTTGAATAGTTTACCGATTAAAATCTTTTTAACTTGTTAAGTTAGTTTTGAAACTTTTCGTTTGATCAAAGATACATGCACAAACACAATATATAACATGCAAGTAAATGAAAGAAACGATCAAACCACAACACGAGTATTTATCGTGGTTCGGCTATAAGGACTCTTTTTCCTTGCCCTACGTCCACGCCCCGAGTATCCAACTCGAGAGTTTCCTTCACTAGTCAACAAGCTCTTTTCACCGGCAGAGAAAACCATACACGTTGCTTATACTTTTACCGACACAAAGCTAAATGTCGAGTTCTTTTACAAGGGCACAACCACTCCCGTTAGTTCTTTTACTAGGGTACACCAACTCCCAACACTCTTTGTATTTTGAGGACTAAAATACTAACCGATCACTACTGAAAATACACAATCAAATGAAGTTTAAACTACACAAGTCTACACAATGCTAAGCTAACAAGTCTTGCAATGTTGTGTTGAATACTTGTTACTTTTAGTAAGCTCGTGAATCTCTTTGCTACAAAAAGAAACTTCACATATGAAATGTTAAGAGGTTAGATGAAAGAATGAATGTGTGTGTAAAATGTAATGTCAAGTGATGAGCCAAAATTCAACTTGTGGCTCAATATTTATAGCCAAAACCTTCTGCAGGTCTGGCGGATCAGGCGGACCCCTGAGAAGGGTTCCGCCCGTGTACCTCCAGGGTACCGCCGGGCTTGCAGTTGGTTTTGCAATAAATCTTGCAAACCAAACAAGGTCTTGTCTCATAACTCCTAGCAACCAAACAATGTCACATCTCATAATAACAAGTCAAATACAAAGCTTGCAAGCAACAACAAAGTTAGTCAAACACATTTCTTTCCATAAATGCATAACGACAAAACTTGCCATAAATGTGATGTGACAATTTCTAATTTAAGAAATAAACTTGTGTTGTGTTTTATGAAATGTAAAATGTAGCAAAAGTCTAGTTTATGCAAGTCTTAAAAACTAAGATTATGTTTTGCTTAGAAACTAAAGTTTATATTTTGTCGTTAACAAAAGTAAGCGAACATCATAAAATATAAATAACGTTTTTAGGCGATATTTGTATTAACAAATATCAAACATCCATTCCACGAACACCCGAACAGAATGGAGTAGTCAAAAGACGCAACAGAACATTAGTGGAAGCTGCTCAAACGATGTTAATCAATGCTCAATTACCAGATTACTTATGGGCGGAAGTTGTCTCAACCGCATGTTACACTCAAAACCGTTGTATGATCACAAAACGCCATCACAAAACCCCATATCAAATTGTTCACAAAAGGAAACCGAACATCAGTTACTTTCATGTATTTGGAGCTCTATGTTACCCAGTCAATGATCGTGATGATCTAGGCAAACTTAAAGCAAAAGCTGACATCGTCGGATACTGTGAAAATTCAAGAGGCTTTCGGATATGGAATCGTCGCACCAAAGAAATTCAAGAAACAATTCATGCTAATTTCGATGAACTCACTCAAATGGCTTCTGAGCAAAACAGCTTAGGACCCGCATCCAACCGTCTAAACTTTCCGGAATCTTCGGCTGAACCGTTGTCACTCTCCCATCAAGAAGTGGAAACCTTGTTTGCTCCATTGTTTGATGATAAGATTGTTAACCGTCCATCTGAGGCCACACCAAATTCCGCTACACATCTTGATTAACATCAAGTACCTGATACACCTCAACAAACTACTACTACTATTGGAAGAGACGGTCCTCCAATCATATCACCTACAACAACAGAACAAACCGGGTCCAACTCACAACACTCAGCTAGAGACTCCATACCTCTATCAGTTCCACAAACCGTAGAGCATGACCCAGAACAGTTCATCAACCCATTTGCACCGGCTCCACCTGTCCCCGACATTGCTGAGTCATCTACATGCAATTTGGGTCCTGCTCACTTGCGAGATACTTATCAACTTCATCCTTCGACACACAAATGGACTAGAGATCACCTCTTAGTTCAAATTATTGGCCATCCAGATGCACCAATTATGACAAGACAACGCCTTCACACATACGGTGAAACTTGCATTTACGCACTCATAGTTTGTGAAACCATGCCTAAAAACGTCAAAGAAGCTATGACTTATGAAAACTGGATTGAGTCTATGCAAGAAGAATTCGAATCCTTTCAAAGATTAGAAGTCTGGGAATTGGTTGAAAAACCTGAAGGAATCATTGTCATTGGTTTAAAATGGATCTGGAAAAACAAACTGGATGCAGAAGGAACTGTCATACGCAACAAATCACGCTTGGTAGCAAAAGGATACTCTCAAGAAGAAGGAATAGATTTTGAAGAATCATTTGCTCTAGTAGCAAGACTTGAAGCTGTACGGATCTTCTTAGCATATGCTGCTCATCGGAATATGATTGTTTATCAAATGGATGTGAAAACGGCTTTTCTGAATGGTCAACTCCGTGAAGTAGTTTATGTCAGTCAACCTGAAGGATTCATTGATCCAAAACGTCCCAATCATGTCTACAAGCTTAAGAAGTCTCTCTACGGTCTCAAGCAAGCCCCCAGGGCGTGGTATGATAAGTTATCTAAATTCCTGTTGGCCAATAACTTTACTCTAGGCTCGGTGGATCCAACACTGTTTACAAAAACATACGGGATGGACTTATCAATCATTCAAATTTATGTCGATGACATTATTTTTGCTTCAACCAACAAAATTTACTCAATGGATTTTGCAAAATTAATGACAGATAATTTCGAAATGTCCATGATGGGTGAACTTAAGTTCTTTCTAGGACTACAAGTTCATCAATCACCCCGTGGAATTTTTCTAAATCAGTCCAAATATGCTCTTGAGATTTAAAAGAGACACGGAATGCAAAGCTCTGATACAATGAATACACCTATGGCCAATTCAACAAAACTAGATGCTGACATACATGGGACTCCTGTTGACCCTACCAAATACCGAAGTATTATTGGGTCCCTCATGTATCTCACATCTAGCAGACCAGATATTGTATTTGCTGTCTATATTTGTTCGCGATATCAGTCTAAACCAATTGAAAAACACCTCAATGAGGCAAAAAGAATCCTTCGATACATAAAGGGAACCATCCATTTGGGGATCTGGTATCCGAAGGATTCTGGTTTTGAACTAATAGCTTTTTCAGATGCTGACCATGCAGGATGCTTAGACTCGCGTAAAAGCACATCAGGTGGCCTACAGTTTCTTGGAGATAAGCTTGTGTCTTGGCAATCAAAGAAGCAGGACTGCACATCATTGTCATCAACAGAATCTGAATACGTAGCTATGTCTGCTTGTTGTGCTCAAGTCACTTGGATGAGATCACATCTTAAAGACTATGGCTACCTATTCAATAAGATTCCAATCTAATGTGATTCCAAAAGTGCCATTGCAATCTCCTGCAACACAATCCATCACTGCAAATCCAAACACATCGATCTCCGATATCATTTCATCAAGGAGCATGTCGAAAAGGGTACAGTTGAATTATATTTTGTAGGAACTGAGTACCAGTTGGCAGACTTACTCACTAAAGCATTACCTCCAACAAGGTTTGCTGATTTAGTCCACCAAATTGGTATGCGATGTTTGACACTAGAGGAACTGGAAAAGTTTTTAAAACACAAATGATCGTCAAACATAAAACCTATCCTTGTAAACATTTTTTACTATAAATAAAAACACAAAAAGATTCTTCTTTTTTCTACTTTTTTATTAAAAAAATGCAAGTACAAACCACTCTTTTCAACACTATTTTTTATAAAATGTCTTAAAATATTACAAAAACAAGTGTTGAGGGGGAGGTAAAGTATTTTAAAATTTCTCAAAATATTTACTTCGTACTTGCATTTTACCAAAAACATTTTCTATTTGTTGTAATATAAGTGATGCTTAAAAAGCTTTTCGGGTTACTCTCTTTGACTAATTGAAACAAATTTTTTCAAAAATTACAAGACATCGGTCTAAGGTCAAGGGGGAGTAAAATTATCCTAGTTGTTCTTTTATTACGCTTAAAGGAATCAAGTAATGGTTTAACATGAGTTAGTTAGGCATTATGTGTGATAAATACTTTGAGGTTAAGGGACCATTTGTGACATTTAGTAAAAGTTGTATTAACCCTTAGTCAAAAGTCGTTTGACCCTAGCATTTACTGTTAGGTCACCCTATTGATTTCACACAAACAAGAATGAGATAGATATAAGGAGTTGGGTGAATATTTGAATGACAGAAATATAAGTGCAAGAGTTTCCTTAAGATTTCAAATAAACAACCAAGTTTACAAATGGCCTAAGACTAGTATTTATAGGTAAGGAGCTAGGGCAACACTCCTACTCCTTCCCTTCTCATAATTCGTATGGGCTTAAGGCCCATGGACTTCATTCTTAAGCCTAGTAAACTTAATACAAAATGTAAATGAAAGTAAATAATAAGTAAGCAACCTAATATTATTACAAATGACCGAGACTTGATAAAATAGCAAAACTTTGATCCCAACAATCTCCCCCTAAGGGTCGGTCATCACGGTTGCTTGACGTCTTTGTCATTTCTTCATTTTTGACTTTCATAGCTTTAGACGTCTTTTAATAATCATGAGATAATAATCATTCATCGTTCTTTGTGCTTTGTTCATTGTTGTTGTGATAGTGATCAAGTAGTGAAGTTGTCTGCCTTTCGTCACTTCCGCGTCTGTGGTGGTAGTCTGCCATTCCAACATGCTCATACATCTTTGAGTTCTGACATATATATGCACGTAGTTCCTTTCTTTCTCTTAAGATCTTTAGTCTTTATACTTTGTAGATTCTTCTTTTTGGCGTAGAATCTTTCTTTGAACTTTGTGTTGCTTTGATCTTTGAGGGAGCTTTTGATGACTTCAAGATGCATGTATGAGCATGTGGAATCCGTCACCATGGAGACGATGTAACCCTGCATGTAAACAGTTAGCAATAAAACATCTGGTACTTACAGATAAGGAATTAGAGATCGTCAACAGCATAGTGTGAAGACTCCTTCTAATCCTTATCAAGGCTGTTCCCATATCAGATACTCCCGAAGGAGCTTACGAGACCTACTAAGTAGCTAAATGACTGGGTGAGTCGCTGGGGATCACTCCACGACTGTAGACTGCGAAGAAACCACCGCAAACACTAAGCGTAACCCACAAGGAGTTACCGAAGTGACCTGCTGTCAGGGCTGTTTGATGTTGACCCTAGCAGGATTTCCGTTCAATCATTGAGAAATACTTATGTAAATTCTCTCATAAACGTTCTCGGCAGATTGCTAAGATCTGCGAAGGACTCGATAATTTACAGCTGGTGTCCATTGATGTAGAACACCAGTTGCAGAAATACTAAGTGTTCCTAAGAGATCTTTGATGTATCTCATGGCTCTAGACTCGAAAAGTGCACACTTAGGTTTCCTATGCGGAGACTAGGGAGGGGTCTCCTGTTTCAATATCAACCATCTCTAAGAGATAAGTCGATATATTACATCGGTTCCCCATGAGAATGAAACAAGCTCTTTTAAGAGAACTTGAGTGGTTAAGAAGGTTTAGTGCAGTGCGTCACTGGGTCCATGACGTCTTTGTCTTCAATACCAGTGTCACCTTAGTAACAACCAGTAGCATATGAGTTGAACCCGGTGTCTGCCCTAAGGTTGAACATATGGAGGGCTATTTCTTTTCACCCTTTTCTTTACTTTTCTTTTTAATTCTTAAAATCCTTCTTTCCCTTTCATTCTTTTCTCCTTTTATCGTATCATACCTAAGGACTTCTAATTCTAACTAATGGCGATGTCCTTGGGTAGATCCCTCCGGCTCTGGCGGATCATAGGACTGTATTTCCTATCTTAATCACCTTATAACTCCATGATTATCCGACAATAGCCAAGAAACCTTTGAAAATCTCTCAAAGTGTTTGTGAATATCAAATATTTTGTTTAACACTTTGAGAGTTTTGTGTTTATTTATGAAGAGCTCCCCCTTCACATGTGCTCGTAAGTATTTTAATAAATTTGCACATGCGGGAGGAGCAAGCACTTTTGAATTGATCCATTTTCAGTGAACCTGACCGATTCGAGACACGCTTACATCACTAGTTAGACTAGCTTGAAGTTATTACTCGGCCTGGTCAAATCCATAGAAAGTTTCTCGAAACGGTACATTTCTACTAAGACAAATCCTTTTCGAGACACGCTTACGTAGCTAGTTAAAGAGTTCCATTGTCAGCTTTTAGGTGACAACTAGCTATAGTAACTAACTTGATGTTATTACCCGTCGAGGATAAGTCTTTTCGAGATTACTAAATTTTATGTTTCATCAATTCTTGGGTCAATTCTGAGTCTAGCTCGCACAGGATACAACTTTAGCAACTTTGAACTTTCATATTTTAATCACATTCACTTTTTCTCCCCCTCAAAAATAGCATATGAGATGTTGTTTTTGTTAAACTTTTGATTAAAATATGCTTTTTGAGTCTTATGGGGAGATATCAACAAGAACTTTTGTTTCTCAAATGATGAGTTTTTCAAGTGCTCCCCCTCAACAAGTGAATACTCATTGAGGTGAAATACTTGTCTTTTGAGCAGAATTATGGAAATCATAAAATGTTTGATTAATTCTACTCAAAAGTAAGAAGCCTTCGCTCCTTATATAAGGATTGAGGCACTGATGCGTACCTCAGGGTCCTTTCTTTATAAGAACGGGTTGTACACTGTTATTTGTGCACAAGCCATAATGAAAATAGTTCAATCAAATGAAACAATTAATATTGAAAAGTTAATATCCAAATGTACCAATTTAATCTTCATCAGGAAGTGGAGCATCAAAGTCAGTGAACTTGGGTTCGGGTCTTTTGAAGAGCCTGATAGGAAATGATGGTCCGACACCGATATAGCTTTCCAGTCATCTGATTTGTTCCCGTCAAAATAGCCTTTCTTCAATCTTCAAGACAAAGTTACGAACTTGTCTTCTTGAGCTGGATTTCCATCTAGGTTGTTCCCCTTTAGCTATCTTTCGGCGATCATCATTCAACCTTTTGACAAGCCCATCACGAACGGATTTTAGTGTAACATCACAAAATTTATGTATCTCATCGAACCTCATGAAGCTTTGTAGCTTTTTGCTGTTGATGTAGGTGAAACCAAATGAAGGTTCTTGGATGAGAGTAAACTGTGACGTTTGATAGATTCCATCAAATTTGAATTGCGGCTTTGTCAAATTGATCTTCTGTTGGTAACTTTCCACTCCAAGCTGAAGATCTTCCACTCTTTCTAGAACTATTAATTGTCGGATGAATAGAAGTAGTGATGCCATGAAGTTGTACTGAATTTCTCTCTCGAATCCACGCATTCTTCCTTGAACCTTTTCGAGATACATGTCTTCGATGTCATTGAGATTAAAGTCTGGAAAGTCTGCTTCGGAGAATTTGTACTTCTTTTCATCTTGTCGTTTAACTACAATCTCACGCATGAACATTTAGTTAAACCGCTTCGACTCTTGAATTTCCAAGATAGCAATGATCTTAGATTTATGCTTCACATTTTCCAATGATTTCTCTCCTAATCTGCTAGTATAACCGAGACGACGACGTTCTGGCCAGTGTTGAATCCCGTGTAGAGCATCTCTGTCATAAGCTACGATGGAGTTGCTGAAAACTGGAGTAGACTCTTCAATTGCAGGAACTTCGTATCTTGCAGCTGGTACTGAGATTATGAGTGAGGAAGCATATTTCTTCTTGGTTGTCTCTTGGGTGAGTTGGATGTTACGAAGATCTTTGTTGAAGAAGAAGCTGTAAGGTAACTTGGGTTTATCTGGAAATCCTGTCAAAGGTAACGGTTTAGTCCAGTCAGTGAAGTAAGGCTTTTCATGGTTTTTGGAACTGAGTTCGATATTCACTTCAGGATTTAGCCAGTCAAACTCGCCAGACATTGCACTAGCTATATTCTGCATGTGATACTCGTATTCCACTTTGTTTCCAGATCTGGACTTAAGGAATTCCTGTGCATCCCTATTGATTCTTCTGAGCTCCGTCTTCGTAAGTTTATTAATCTGAAGATCCTTCATTATGACTTGAGTGAGTTAAAAAGTGTTACCAGGAAGGGGTTCTTCATCTTTGAGAGGAGGTTGAGCTTGTACCATTTCTGTCAGCCAGTCATTCTGAGGTGTGTCATCATTGTCGAGCCATGAATGACGTCTTCTTTTCTTTGATTTCTTAGACTTAGATGTAGCATCCTTGTCTTTAGCTTTTGATGGTGACGATGGTCCAGCTTGAGAATCGAGAATAGGGGAGGCACGGTACTATGTATCGGGTTGACCTTGGTAGTCATCAGTTGGCTGTATGAAAGTTTCTTCCTCTTCTATTGGACCTTGACTGGTAGCTGAGGTGTGTTGTTGATTACCAGGAGGAGTAGAATCCTTTCGTGGTTGTTGAGAAGATGAGGGACCGGTTCTAGACTTATGTTTCTTACCTTTTGAGTTCGGGTCTGGGTCGTCATCTTTCCTTGACCTTTTCAGGGTTCCAGCTGCATCTTTACACGAATCTTTGGACAAGTTAGTAGATATAGCATCAACAAGTGCTTTTTCTTCAGTAGTCTGTGTGGTTTTGTAGGCTACTTTGTCGTAGAGTTGAGCAAGGAGTTCATCGAAGGATAGTTCAGGAATGGTTGGAGTTGCAGTAGAAGCTTTAGCAGTGTGAAGCGTGAATGGTGTGGATGACAACATTTTCTTTACGACACTTCTAATTCTGTGATCCAAATTGTCCTTGATAGGTTCAATGAGGTTTGCAACTTCAGGAGTGACAATCTTAACTAGATTTTCAGTAAGATAATCTAGTGTGACTGTCTTGATAAATCCTGTGTAATCAGAGTTCAAGAACTTATTGATCAGCTGCTTAGACTCCTGAAAATCTTCCACCTGTTTTGCAAGACCGGTAACCATGGTTGTAAGTTTGTTGACTTGCTCCTGAAGATCAACTGGTTGAGTCGGTTCATTGATTGAATGTTGCTTTGATGCGGTTTCAGAAGGTGTGGGAGATGAATGCTCAGGTGATGATTCGGATGACGACTCATTGTGAGAGTTTGAAGAAGAAGCAGGAGGAGTCGGATCCTTTGGTGGAGAGTCTTGAGGAGGTGGAGGTTGCACTGAGGAAGTCTGCTGAGAAGATGATTTAAGAAATATGTTGGTGTCGAAGGCGTTCTTCTCTTCATTTTCTTTTCTTCTACGTTCCTCTGCTTCCTCTGCTTCTCGTGCAAGAAACTCTGGAGTAATGAGGTATTCATGTTCCTGATCCGTAGCAATGTTCTCCTGTCCGCCAACATTCTTCTCTACATTTGCAGTCTCAGTCATATTGATGTCTCCTATGTAATATGTGTCTTTGACTATGTCATCAGGTTGTGAAGCTGATTCTAAAGTGGTGGACACAGTGGGAGGAATCATGCTACTTGTAGCTCCTTCATGTTCTGATTGATCGACAGGTGGTGGTGGTGAAGGTTGAGACTGAAGTCGGCTTTTGAGTGCCGCTTTCCTTTGTTCTTTGAGAAGTTGCTTTTCTTCAGCTCTTGTATCGACAATTATACTTTTCAATTTTTGTTTATCGACCAATTGTTCAACGATTTGTTCGTCTTCTTCATCATCATTTGGCTCATTAATCGTGATCCCTTTTCTCTTTCTTGACTCTGCTTCAAAAGTTTAAAGAATTTGTTGTATAGCGATCTCCGTTGCAGGAAATGCTTCTTCAGGTACTCTAACTCTTCGTTCAAATTCTTGTTCTTCTTCTTCAGATTCCGTGTCGAACTCAGAATCGCTTTCAAAAGGTGGAGGTGTAGGTTCATCTTGAAGAATGTACTCAGGAGTTACCTTCTTCTTTGGCTTAATTGCAGGCTTTGGCTTGGGTGTCGATTTAGGTTTGACGGAAGTCTTCAGTTTAGCAGATGGTTTTGTCTTGGGAGCAGCCTTAGACTTAGTCTGAGGTGAGCCAGTGGTGCTTGTAGTACTCCCAGATTTCACACTTCCTTTGCTGCGAGTCTGTATAGTAGCTTCTTCCTGTACCCCTTTGTAAGCATTATCATAGAATTTGTAGTTCAGAATTTTCTTGATATTGTCATTAAGAAGATATTCGGGAAGCCTCATTCCTTTGATCTTGGTAGAGGAAGTGGTCGTCTTGATGAAGGAGGTGGTGAAGTCTTCCTCGAAGAGGTGCTTCGGCTCATTAGGGTCTGCCATCCTTTTGATGAATTTTGGAGTGTCTTTGAAGAAATGTTCAATGAAAAGCTTGGTGAATCTTGTGAACGGGATCATAGTCTTTACACGTTCGGTTTGGATGCTGTAGACTATATCGTTCATGATTGGAACTGCAAAGTCAATATGTGTCAAAGTCACCATTCCCCAAAACGTTTGTAAATGCTCAAGTCTGGGATGTTCGTGACCACTCTTTCTTCCTGATATAGATCTTACAACTAACAGACAGAATGTTCTCCAGGGCTGAGGTATATTCTTGGCATTGAATCTGGAATGTTTGACCAGAGGTAAGTCATCATCAACATCATATCCTAACTCAATGAAGAAATCAAGAAGATCCAGTTCAGGTAGTATTGGAGCAAATTCGTTGTCAGTTTGAGGCAGGAGAAGGACTGTACGAAGGACGTCGTGATCAACAGTGTAGACTTCCAGCGTAACAGTGAAAGACTCATCATCCAAATTTGCCTTAGCCGTAAGGCAGAACTGATGAAGGTAAAACAGAGGAACAGAAGTAGATCTGTTGAGCAGTTGTTTGCATGGATGTGCAAGTAGAATATCTTTAACAATCTTGCACGAGTTCTCAGTAATTCTCAATTTGTCGAAATCAACTCGTGGATTGTTGTTGCCAATCATAACGTTGTAGTTAGCGGGAGTGATGTCATCCATGGTGAGTAGTGGAAGAGTTTGTTCAGGCACATTCTCGTTGTGTTCAGCCATGTTATTCTGAAAAGCATTATCATAAACCAAACATCGAGATTTGTTACGAGTTAGCACGATTGCAAAGTTTGATTATAGATAAGCATTTAGAATCATGTAAGCACGTATGGTTCAATTATTTCATGTATAATGATAAGAGACGTGTACTTAGAGAGTCTATTGTAATTATAAATCACATATGCACAACGAATTATCACAAATAACATCACATTATACATTGATAAAAGTCCATTATTTCACATTACATGTTTTCAAAATTACAATGTTCTCTAAATCGTACATAAATAACTTTATCGAAAACACATGAGGATATAATCATAATTTCGAAAAGATGTCACAAGTACCAAAATTTTCGAGAAACACACAAATAAGAATATTTTCGCAAACTTGCAAAGTGGTATTTTTCGAAAAAAATTTCAAAGTATGTTTTCGATAAAGATTTATCGAGAACATCCCAAATGAAATAATTTTCGAAAATACTCATTAAGTATGATTGCGAAAAATGACTTAGTGGTGATCTCGAAAATTTTATCACAGGTGAAGGACTTTCGCAAACACACATTTTCGAAAAAATAGCATAGTGATAATTTTCGAAAAAATCCATCACAATGACATTTTTCGAAAACACAGTGTTCTCGAAAAATTTTCACCTATGCTGGTAATTGCGAGAAAAAAAAAGCAGTTTTCTCGAAAAAAATCTTATACAAGAATTTTGAGAACATCCAACGTACGTTTCTGTGAGAATAATAGTGATCCAAATGATAAAGCCTGTTGCAAATGATGATATTCAATGATTAGAAACAACCTACACAATCATATACAGTGATTTCGAAAATGATCAAGAACGTGTTCTCGATAAAAAGCTAAATCATGACTCAATTGAGGATAACAAGTTCTTGCATATCACAAACGTATATGAAGCATATAACATGACTATCATCTCACATAAACACATAACACGATAAATCCACTATGAACGAAGAAACCCTAATCATCGAGAATCATGCATACATGGAATTTGTTTGAATTAAGAGGCATAAACGTGATTCATACACACATGAGACCATATCCCACCAAGAAGAATAACAAAAATATTAACAAAACAACAAAACCCAATACGTACCAAAACCCTAGGTATCGAGAATCACACAAACATGTATTTTAGAGAGATTAGATGTTATAGGAAAGTTAGAAACATGTATTAGCACAAAACCCCTATCAAGAATTAACCCCCCAAACACGTTTTGTATAATTCCGAAATTACATAAACCCTAGTTTTTTCAAATCGTGAAATCTAACCGTTAGTTAAGCGATTAAACGAAAACCATAGTTTGAAATTGTTTAAAGAACGCGTGGAAACTTACGGATTGGAGATTGGTAGCACGGATTATTCGTTTGAATTTGAGCCGTGGATATCAAGAGAGGGTTTAGAGTTTTTAGAAATAAAGTGAGGTTTTAGAAACGGGGGGTGTAGGTTTGTGTTATTTTTGAAACTTTTGAAAATTGTCACATTTGGTCCCTTAACTACAATTGGTACAAGATAAGTCCTAGATTTAGATACATTAGGAATGAAACAATGGCAACTTAATGAAATATACTACCTTACGACACCATTATGAGAAAAGGAAACGAGATTTTTAAAATAGCATATGAAATCCCGAAACCACGCATCAAAGGTAATATGCAAGTATACCGTTTTTTGAAAAATTAATAAAATTTAGGCGAGTATCCCCCTCAACACTTGTAAAATAACAAGGTGTTGAAAGAGAGCGATATACTTGCACTTTTTTTTTTTGTAAGTGAAATAGAGAAAATATTTTTGTGTTTTTGAGGTTTAGAAAAAATAAAGAAAACATTTATTTTACAAAGATAGTTAAATTGTTGATGTTTGACACTTTTCTTTTGTTTTAAAAACTTTGGCAGATCAAATGGTGTCAAACATCGCATACCAATTTGGTGAACTAAACTTGCAAACCTTGATGGAGCTAAGGGTTTTGTAAGTAAGTCCGCCAATTGGTACTCAGTACCCACAAAATATAATTCAACTGTACCCTTCTCGACATGCTCTTTGATGAAATGATATCGGAGATCAATGTGTTTGGATTTGCAACGATGAACTGTGTTGCAGGAGATTGCAATGGCACTCTTAGAATCGCAGTATATCGGAATCTTGTTGAATAGGTAGCCATAGTCTTTAAGTTGTGATCTCATCCAAATGACTTGAGCACAACAAGCAGACATAGCTACGTATTCAGATTCTGTAGATGACAGTGATGTGCAGTCCTGCTTCTTTGATTGCCAAGACACAAGTTTATCTCCAAGAAACTGTAGGCCACCTGATGTGCTTTTACGCGAGTCTAAGCATCCTGCATGGTCAGCGTCTGAAAAAGCTATTAGTTCAAAACCAGAATCCTTCGGATACCAGATCCCTAAGTGGATGGTTCCCTTTATGTATCGAAGGATTCTTTTTGCCTCATTGAGGTGTTTTTCAGTTGGATTAGCCTGATAGCGAGAACACATAAAGACAGCAAATACAATATCAGGTCTACTAGATGTGAGATACATGAGGGACCCAATAATACTTCAGTATTTGGTAGGATCAACTGGAGTCCCATGTATATCAGCATCTAGTTTAGCGGAATTGGCCATCGGTGTATTCATAGTATCACTACTTTGCATTCCATGTTTCTTTAAAATCTCAAGAGCATATTTTGACTGATTTAGAAAAATTCCACGGGGTGATTGATGAACTTGTAGTCCTAGAAAGAACGTAAGTTCACCCATCATGGACATTTGAAAGTTATCTGTCATTAATTTTGCAAAATCCATTGAGTAATTTTTGTTGGTTGAAGCAAAAATAATGTCATCGACATAAATTTGAACGATTAATAAGTCCATCCCGTATGTTTTTGTAAACACTGTTGGATCCACCGAGCCTAGAGTAAAATCATTAGCCAACAGGAATTTAGAAAGCTTATCATACCACACCCTGGGGGATTGTTTAAGACCGTAGAGAGACTTCTTAAGCTTGTAGACATGATTAGGACGTTCTGGATCAACGAATCCTTCAGGTTGACTGACATAAACCACATCTCAGAGTTGACCGTTCAGAAAAGCCGTTTTCACGTCCATTTGGTAAACAATCATATTCCGATGAGCAGCAAATGCTAAGAATATCCGTACAGCTTCAAGTCTAGCTACAGGAGCAAATGATTCTTCAAAATCGATTCCTTCTTTGTGAGATTAACCTTTTGCTACCAAGCGTGATTTGTTGCGTATGACCGTGCCTTCTGCATCCAGTTTCTTTTTCCAGATCCATTTTAAGCCAATGACAATGATGCCTTCTGGTTTTTCAACCAATTCCTAGATTTCTAATCTTTGAAAGGTTTCGAATTCTTCTTGCGTAGACTCAATCCAGTTTTCGTAAGTCATTGCTTCCTTGACGTTTTTAGGTACGGTTTCACAAACTGTGAGTGCATAAATGCAAGTTTCACCGTCTGTGTGAAGGCGTTGTCGTGTCATTATAGGTGCATCTGGATGGCCAATAATTCGAACTAAGGGGTGATCTCTAGTCCATTTGTGTGTCGAAGGATGAAGTTGATAAGTATCTCGCAAGTGAGCAAGACCCAAATTGCGTGTAGATGACTCAGCAATGTCGGGGACAGGTTGAGAATTTGTAAATGGGTTAATGAATGGTTCTGGGTCATGCTCTGCGGGTTGTGGAACTGATAAAGGTATGGAGTCTCCAGCTGATTGTCGTGAGTTGGACCCGGTTTGTTCTGTTGTTGTAGGTGATATGACTGGAGGACCGTCTCTTCCAACAGTAGTTGTTGTTTGTTGAGGTGTATCAGGTACTTGATGTTGATCAAGATGTGCAGCGGAATTAGGTGTGGCCTCAGTTGGACGGTTAACAGGCGTATCATCAAACAATGGAGCAAACAAGGTTTCCACTTCTTTACGATAAAGTGACAATGGTTCAGCCGAAGAGACCGGAAAGTTAAGACGGTTGGTTGCGGGTCCTAAGCCGTTTTGCTCATAAGCCATTTGAGTGAGTTCAGCGAAATTAGCATGAATAGTTTCTTGAATTTCCCGAGTATGACGATTCCATATCCGATAGCCTTTTGAATTTTCACAATATCCTATAAATATTCCAATGTCAGCCTTTGCTTTAAGTTTACCTAGATCATCACGATCATTGACTGGGTAGCATAAAGCTCCGAATACATGAAAGTGACTGATGTTTGGTTTCCTTTTGTGAACAATCTGATATGGGGTTTTGTTATGGCGTTTAGTGATCATGCAACGGTTTTGAGTGTAACAGGCAGTTGAAACAGCTTCTGCCCATAAGTAATCTGGTAATTGAGCGTTGATTAACATCGTTCGAGCAGCTTCCACTAACGTTCTGTTGCGTCTTTCGACTACTCCATTCTGTTCGGGAGTGCGTGGAATAGATGTTTGATGTTCAATTCCCACTTTCTCAAAATACGACCTTAGAGTCTGATTCTTAAATTCTGTGCCATTGTCAGTTCTTACAATTTTGACTGTGTTGCGTAGCTGAACTTGTATTTTGGTGAGAAAGGTGATGATCATTTGAGGAGCTTGATCTTTACTTCGAAGAAAATAAACCCAAGTCCAGCAAGAGTAATCATCAACAATTACTAAAATGTAGCGTTTACCGTTGATTGTTTGAACACGCATCGGACCACACAAATCCATATGAAGCAATTGTAAAACATGATTAGTATTGTGTTCAGGTTTTGAAGGAAAATGAGCACGAGTACTTTTTCCTTGTTAACAGGCTGGACATAGATGATCTTTGGCATAACGGAATCTTGGAAAGCCTTCAACTAATTTGTGACGAGCGAGATCAGTCATCGTTTTGAAATTCAAATGAGAAAGGCGTTTGTGCCATAACCAAGATTTAGTCGATTCAGCTTTGGATAGAAGACAAATTGGAGATGAAGCGATCATGTCTGACATTGAAATAGTGTAAAGGTTAGTGCCACGTTTGCCAGACATTAAATCATTGCCTTGTAGATCACGAACAAAACAGGTTTTCTCGCGAAATGCTACTTCTAAATCTCCATCACAAAATTGACCGACTGAAAAGAGGTTGTGACCCAAGCCTTCAACATAATAAACTCTACTAATTTCAATGTTCCCATGCATGTAGTCTCCGTAACCCATGATTAAATCGTATTGATCATTCCCGAATCTGACAGTTCCAATAAACTTTGAGACAAAGTTTTTTAGCAGCTTGAGATTGCCTGTCATATGTCGGGTGCAACCGCTATCAACAATCCAGAGAACGATCTGAACCACCTGCATCAAAAGAAGACGACAGAGATGGAACAGAAGTAAGGGTGGAACCCGAGGAAATTGTGGGTTCCTGTTGGTTAGAAACACAAATATTTAACAATTTAGGAATCCATTTAAAATTTGGTTTGTATTGTAACCAACGTTGCCAGTTCCAACTAGTTTTTGCTTTGTTCTTAGTGAATGCACTAGCTTTTGGCGTGTTCCTAGAATTGTTGATTGCTGCTTTTGGGTTGACTACAACATCATTTGAAACTGTAGTAGGCGTTTTTCTTAAGGTAGACGTAGAGGCATTAGTGGACCCAGAAGAAGAGCCGGATCTACGTTTCTTTTTACGGTGTAAGAGATTATTAGCTACACATTTGGTATGATCACCAGATAACACACTTTTATGAAAAAACACACAAGATGCATTAATATTCAAAACATTAGAGGGTTCAGCATTCGTTACATTAAGATTTGGATTACAATTTGCCAGATTAGAATCTAAATTAGATGCAACATGAGTTTTATTCGAGTTCCTAAGGTGAGCTTCTACTTCTTGCACTGCTAGTGTTCCACTCTTACATTGCGAGAGCCTAGTCTTTTTAGTCTTCTTAACGCTTTTTGGCTTTGGGCTTCTAACGTTCTTAGGGGAAACTAGTCATGTGGAAGTAGAAGAGCTAACATTAGAACTCTTAGCATGCTTACCCTTATCTGTTATGTCTATTTGAAAAATTCCTGGTGCTACCACAGTGGTGTCAATGAACTTTCCTTTTTGAAGTAGCTTAATTTTCTCTTTCAAATCAATGATGATGTGTTTTTTATCTTGAATATCAGACTCAAGTAAACCATTGCAATAACGAATGTCATCGCGGTTTTGTTGCCATTTGGCTTTTTCAATTTTTAACTCCGCAATTTCATTTTTAAGTAGAAGGCATTTGTTTTTGTGAGACTCAATCCTTGTACGTAGTTGCAATTCTATTTCAATATTTTGAGCTTGACACCAATCAATCTTTTGTTTGAGTTGACAAATTTCGTTTGAAAGTTTGTTTATCACATCATCACTGTTTTGACGCAACGTATCATATTGATGTTTCAATGTTTCATTTTGTGACCTCAACAAAACAAGTTCAGCACAGTATTCTGCAAATAATTCAACATTGCTGGAATAATAGAGTTCATTCATGAGAAAACTATGAATATCAGCATGTAGAAGTTGTTCCAAGAGTCGATCAGAATCTGTTTTCAAAAATCGGGTTTTGCCTTGTTGAACCAAAATTGCGTTTTCATTAAGAGCGAAAATTTCTTTCATATCTTTAATTTCTTTTTGGAGTTCCTGTTCCCAACGAGTAGCACAATAACGCAAATTTTGAACTAAAGGCAGAATTTATTTTTGAAAAATGTCTCGCTTTTCTCGCTCGTAAGCTGATTGAAAAGTAAGAATTTTAATTTGCTAATGATGTTCAATGACGTTTTCCAAATTATCGATGCCTTTCATGAATGTTTGAAAATAGTCTAAAACTTTACAGCGTGTAGGTAATGGTGTCACATGACCAGAAGATGGTAATGGACCATTTCCTTGTGCCACGGGTTTGACAGGAGCTCCATCAGAAGATGAAACATAAGACTCAGTAACATACCATGATTTTTCAGGTATTTCTCTTGACGGAACAAAAGATTTTGAAATATGAGAAGCTTTTGAGTAATAATATGGTTTGCAATATTCAACTTGACTCATTTTTGATCGACTCTTCTCTTCTAGTTCGTATTCTTCCTCAGTATTATGTACAATAACACGCACAACATTATTATCCATCAATTGGTCCATACTGTACAACTTAGGATTTGTTTTGAATGCAGTGCGAAGAAAAGAGGATCTGTAATCGCCGAGGCCAAAACCTTTGTCTGGTCTTGGTTTTAAAGTAAACTTTTGAATTGTCGTTACAGATTCCCCATGTTTATAAATGATATTTTGAAAAGCTTTAATTTGACGTTCGAGAGCGAGATTATCATCAAGTAAAGAATTTTCTTTTTCTCGTTTTTGCACTTTATGTTCATAAAATTCCTGTTTGCAAGTTATCACCTCTTTTTGTGTTCTTGAAAGTTCCTGTTGGAGTTGAACAACTTGTTTTTGAAGATCATGTTTTTCATTTTCCAGTTTGGAAACCAATTTACCGTTTGACTCAACTATGTCATATATTTGCTTTTGAAGATTTTGTTCTTTGACATATGAATCCTGAAATGACTTTTCAAAGCTTTTTTCACGATGAACTGCATTTTGAAAGTTTGAAAGTTGTTTTTTATAACATTCAATGTCCTTTTTCAAATCGGCATTTTCTTTCAAAACTTTAGTTTGCTCGTCGGTTATGTGATTAGAAAAAAGTTGATCATTAAGTTGTTTGGCCGTAACTGTACAGTCAGGAGCTGGATCAGAAGGAGGTTCATGTTGTTCAATAAAGTCATTTTCGTCTTGCTCAATAGGATCATCAAATGAGACGACAGTGTCCTCATCAAATATAACAACTGTGTCTAATTGTTCATCCTCTTGAGAAGAGAAAAATGGTTCAGAAGGAACAACTTGTGCCTGATCTGATTCAGAAATAGAGGGTGATGCATTAAATTCTATGGAGCTTGAGGTTAGGTCATTTACCTGAGACAAGCCATCAGTGGAGAACACTGGGCCTGAATCATTCAACTGATGTTCCTGCATGTTGGCCATAAGCATCACAGCTGCATTGGCTTCAAGATCTTCCATTTCATCATCATTGTAAGCATTAGCAAAGAAATTGTTCTCATGAGCATTGAAAGTTCCTTCCTTTTCATCTTTGAGAGCCATAAGTAATGCCTGCTTGTGAAACTGACTACCTTTTCTTGGGTGAGGGCATGCAGTTGCAATATGACCTTTTTCATTGCAGTTGTAGCACCATATCGCATTCCCAGAGACTTTGTTGTTACTAGCAGCATTTTCATTACTTCGCTGAGGAGCACTTGGATTGTTTATGAATCCCCCATTGTTGTTGTCTCTTTGTGCATACCCAGAATTTCCAGTATACCCACCTGAACGTCCTGAATTACGGTTCTGAATCTCAACTCGACCATCTTGAATGACAGCTTGGTTTCTTGTATTTGATGAAGAACGAAGACGGTTGTTGGTTTTGTTGGAGAATTTGCTAAAAGCATGAGCAACAAGATCAAGTCCTTGATTCAACGTATTGACGTCATCATCATCATCTTCAATCTGATTAGAGTAATACATGCTATCATTGTTGTCATATGGAGCAAGTTGAGTAGAAGCGTGTTGACAAGTAGGAGGTTGCTGGTGACTGAAATAATTCTGTTCCTGATCATAAGCATGATTAGACATCGGAGGATGTGAAGCATGAGTTTGAGCAATGAGTGCAAGGGGATTAGAAGTAGGTGGTGATGTATATCCTCCTCGGGCGACTTTATCTTTTTCAACTTCAGACGCATAGTGCTTGAGATAGTCGTACAACAAACCATATGGATCTCTCTGAAGATTCTTAGCTTGTCTCACAAATGTCACATACTTTTGCCACTCAGGACCCAGACTACTAACAAACTTTGTATTGACAGTGATTCTTGGAAGAGGTATTTCATGTCTCTCTAAATCGTTGACGACATTGGTGAAACGATGAAAGTAAGACTCAAGAGATTCCCCTGGTTCGATCATGATATTAGTGTATTCCAAGTAAAGTTTAGATTCCATGTCTTCCTTGTTCAGTTGTGTGCCTTGCATCAGTAGATGGACGTGTTCCCACATAGCTTTTGCAGTTGTTTGAGCGTCAACACTTCTGAATATGATGTTTGGTATCCCTTGAAGTATGTAAGACATAGCATACTCATCTGCTTCACGATGGTGATTTTGTTCAGCAGTAAGTTGAGACTCAGGAACACGCACAGCAGTTGGAGCTACTGGAGGATCAGCCGATGGGTCACCGCCAACGTAGTTAACAGGCCAAGGAAACGGTCCTTCAAGGATAACTTGTTTCATGTACTTACCATTGGGTTTCTTGAGTTCAATAAACCTTAAGAATCGACTTGCCCATTGAATATAATTACCCGGTGTTAGCATTGGTGGGGTGTCAGGAGAGCTTGCTTCGTGTCTGGATTGTTGAGTTGAAATGACTTCACACATCCTGTCAAACCAATGAGTAGGTTTTGGTGGATGTTGGCTTTGTTGTGGTGACATAGGATAGGATTGTTGTATTGGAACCATCTAATGTTGTTGCATGAAATTATGTTGTTGTGAGTAAACCGGTTGTTGATAATATTGTGGTGATTGTTGATACTGTTGTTGTTGCTGATGATATTGTTGATTCTGATATTGCTGAGGATGGTTAAAGTTGTAGTACGGTGGTTGAGACATATTGAAACACTTGTGTGAAAAGATGGATCTTGTAGAAGGTATAGGTTTGCCAAATCTCGAAAAGGTTGCCCAAGTAGATGTTTTCGAAACTTAGTCACTGAACTTGTGATTGCGTGTCACACCCCCAAAATCGGGTCCAGCGGAAGCATACGTGTAGCTGGGGTGTAACTCAATTGGTATTACAACACAAGTTCAAAAATGGTTTTCACCTCAATCGTTTAGAATAAAATAGTTTAGTCAAAAATATTGTATTTACATTGTTAAAAGTAGTGCGGAAGTAGGCCCTAAAATAGTTTAAAATGGTCCCCATATAAATAATCAGAGTCTTCTATGACCATGCCATGCCCTGCCAAAACCTCCAGTAGCGTGCCATTGGTTAAAACCTGAAAATACATGCTAAAGTGTCAACACGAGGTTGGTGAGTTCATAGAGTTTGTTTAACAAATAAAGTTTATAGAAAATGTTCACACAGCAAAGGCATCGTAAATCCACTCAGTTACAAGTCCCGCCATATGAGACTTGTAACCTGTGTGTTCACAACCCACTGCTAATAATTATAGTTTCTCAGGATTATATTCACCCATGGTCACGTCTGTTTTGGACCCATAGGCGGGGAACCACCATCCCAAATAGTACATGTCACCCAACGTCGCATCTGTTTTGGACTTGGGTGGGGGGTGTTTCCCCATAATAGTACTATCAATACCTCTCCTTTGACAGATTACTGGGTGCCATTTCCCAAAGTATGAAAGATTACTGGGTGCCGTTTCCCAAAGCATAAAAGTTTAAACGTTTCAAGTATCAAGTAAGTATAACACAGTTAAGTATAACACAATCACGTATGTATAAGATCAAGTATAAGTATAATCAAGTATAAGACAATCAAGTATAAATGTTTTGAATATCAAGAAAGTATGTTTTGAGTATTTAAACTAGTAAGCAAGTAGTTGAGCATGTATCTCCCCCAAAGAGTTTAAAACAAGTATAAAGAGTAAAAGTGGGGCTATGACTCACCTGGTGCGATAGCTACGATGACAAAAGTGGATACACAGAAATGAGGTTCGATCTCTAACCGCAACCTAATATGAATGATAGTGATCTACTTAGATCATGAAAGGATGAAGAGAATATGCATGCACATGATACCTATACCACTCGTAACTTGGAAATAATTGTTATTGTCAAAGTAAAGTATTTTCCATACTTAAGAAAAATAAGTCCAATTAGAATAATAAAAACTTGTCGTAATATATCGTATATAAAAACGTTAGTGTTATATTCCTCGTTTTGAAAACCTTAAGATATCGTCTAGTAGTCGCATAAATAAACCTTGAGTCGTACGTATTTCGTTAATTAAAAATAAACTCCTTGAATAAGAAATCTAGAAAATATATTATTTAGTACGTAGTTATATTATTTTCTAGTAGTGACTATATATATATATATATATATATATATATATATATATATATATATATATATATATATATATATATATATAGTTTTGACGATTTTAAAACATGTATAACTTGGTCGTTTTAAGCTCATTTTACTCGTTCTTTATATCCCCGGAATCGTCTTAACCTATACTAATATATTTTTGATAGTTCGGCTCCTCTAGGTTACGTTTAACGCCTCTATTTGCCCGTCGAAAACTGTCAAACAGCATGCAGTTTTTCAGAAAATAGTTTTCGTCGTTAAATTCGGAAAATCATATCTCCTTCGTTATTAACTCGTTTTAATCCGTTCTTTCGCTCACGGCTTCGTTTTTGAAAGTATTTTCTAAATCTTTGTTCAAAAATATCCCCTGAGTTACAGAGTTTCCCACGTTTTCAAAATAAGGACAGTAGGTATTTATATAGTTTCAAAAATCATTTTCCTAGTTTCAAACTTGTTTCAACTTCAACCAAACCACTTTCAATCACCACAAATCTAGTCTAATCTTACCATACACCTTCTTAGGGTGTCATGGGTTCCTAAACATCATAAATCAAGTGGATCTAACAATAATCTATTTCTAGGGATCAAAAGTTATACATATATATATATATATATATATATATATATATATATATATATATATATATATATATATATATATATATATATATATATATATATATATATATATATATATATAAATGAGTGGTATAACTAACATATGCATGTAGATCTTGAATGGAAATCATATGATGATAAAAATAACATGAAGAAATTATGAACAAGAGTTTGACAACTTACAAGAAAGATTTGAGATGATTTGGATGAAAATGTATAAGAAACCTAGGGATTTTTACCACCAAACCCCAACTAGATCATGATTAGGACATGATTAAACACTTGATCTTCAAAAGTTTATGGTTTCTTCTTGTTTTTCCTTCTTTGGCCGAGCAAGTGAAGAGGAGAGAAAGAGAGAACACTTAGCTAGTTTGTGTGAGAAAATGAGGAGTATTATTGAAGTTTTGGAACAAATATCTATTTGTGATGGCATGATTGTAATTAATGGGTCAAAGAGTGGTCAAAGGGGGACAATGAAGGGGGGGGGGGGGGGGGGGCTGGCGTGAAACAAGGAGGGGAGGGGAAAAGTTGGGGCTAATTAAGGCTTATGTCCCCAAGTGTATGCATTTGTTAGATATTTTGTGTATTAGGTGTTACCGAGTACCGAGTTAACTAAAAATAAATGTTACCGAGGTGAAATAAAATACGACGAAGTTGTAAAAGTTGTAAAATATTATTCTTGATGAGAATCGGGTGTTAAAATAATTATTGGGTTGAAATATCGCAAACCGACGGAGTTATAAGCTCCGACCGTAAAATATAGTAATTGATTTCAAAACACCGGGTAAATTAATAATATAATTTTTATATTATTATTATGAGTATAAAAAATGTGTTAGGACCATAGTTGGGATTGTCGGATCAATTATTCATAGTAATAGTTTATAAGATAACGTTTATTCGGTAGATAACCGTACGTATACAGAAATGACACAACTCACGCATAAATGACAAATTTTCTCCGGTGGTGAATAGTGTTTTATGAATAGTAAAAATTTTTGAACGCTTCTCAGAATCACAAACTGACTCCGAAAAAGATGAATAGTAAAATGATGAATAGTGATCGATGAATAGTAAATGTGAAAGTTCGGGAAAAGACCAGAATTTACGAGTTGTGACAGTCTCTACCCCTTAAGGGAACTTCGTCCCAAAGTTCAGTTAACGTTAATCAGTTAAGTGTATGTTTAAGAAAATGTGTCAAAGCTTAAGTATGTGGGTTTCCTATCAAACTAGGTACGTTATCGCGGTCAGACTTAATGAGGCAAACCCTCCCAATCCCGAGCATAGCCCTCAAAAGACCTCCTTTAGGTTAATCCTTTAGGTAACCGATTTTTACTTAATCCCACAACTCATCAAACAAGAACTGTCATGCGATTAGGCTAAATCGGTTTGAGTGATGACTTTAACTTTTAGCTTGATTTTCGCAACCCAATCAAACAAGAACAGTCACTAGAATCAAGCTAAAAATCAAGGTCTGGATTCAACGTCCTTGAAAAAGGTCTTTTGAAAGATTGGCTCGACTTTGGAATTGCTTACACACATTCCAGACAAAATATCATTATAACTATTCTCAGTGTTGCAAAATTCATTTCTGAGTCGGATATAGGTAGTCAGCCTATGTCCCACTATCCCGGGTTGAATATAGGTGACTAGTCTATATTCCACCGAGGTTTCATGAATTTTGAAATACTCAGCTTAGTTATACTAATACTATGTCCTTCACAAATACTAAGACGTTCAGAAAGACTAAGGCATGTGACCAAACTCGAGGTCAAATGATGAAACTATGCAAGGAAAAACATAACAGGGTGACATATATGATACGTGAACATGCTTATATGAAAGACAATGATAGTAATCAACTAGAATAAGTGAATATAATAAATCAGATAATGAGACACAATTCTCATCACCTAAGTCAGCAACAAACCACAAGTGAGGCATTATCTTGGCAGGCAAGCACGTGACGGTCATAGGGTTAAGTTTTTTTGTAAAAATAGCTATAGTCTAGGTTTTAAAAACACTTAGTTCGCTATAGCCAAAGCTCTTATACCAATCTGTCACACCTCCAAAATCGGGTCCAGCGGAAGCATACGTGTAGCTGGGGTGTAACTCAATTGGTATTACAACACAAGTTCAAAAATGGTTTTCACTTCAATCATTTAGAATAAAATAGTTTAGTCAAAAATATTGTATTTACATTGTTAAAAGTAGTGCGGAAGTAGGCCCTAAAATAGTTTAAAACGGTCCCCATATAAATAATCAGAGTCTTCTATGACCATGCCATGCCCTGCCAAAACTTCCTGTAGCGTGCCATTGGTTAAAATCTGAAAATACATGCTAAAGTGTCAACACGAGGTTGGTGAGTTCATAGAGTTTGTTTAACAAATAAAGTTTATAGAAAATGTTCACACAGCAAAGGCATCGTAAATCCACTCAGTTACAAGTCCCGCCATAAGAGACTTGTAACCTGTGTGTTCACAACCCACTGCTAATAATTATAGTTTCTCAGGATTATATTCACCCATGGTCACGTCTGTTTTGGACCCATAGGCGGGGAACCACCATCCCAAATAGTACATGTCACCCAACGTCGCATCTGTTTTGGACTTGGGTGGGGGGTGTTTCCCCATAATAGTACTATCAATACCTCTCCTTTGACAGATTACTGGGTGCCATTTCCCAAAGTATGAAAGATTACTGGGTGTCGTTTCCCAAAGCATAAAAGTTTAAACGTTTCAAGTATCAAGTAAGTATAACACAGTTAAGTATAACACAATCACGTATGTATAAGATCAAGTATAAGTATAATCAAGTATAAGACAATCAAGTATAAATGTTTTGAGTATCAAGAAAGTATGTTTTGAGTATTTATACTAGTAAGCAAGTAGTTGAGCATGTATCTCCCCCAAAGAGTTTAAAACAAGTATAAAGAGTAAAAGTGGGGCTATGACTCACCTGGTGCGATAGCTACGATGACAAAAGTGGATACACAGAAATGAGGTTCGATCTCTAACCGCAACCTAATATGAATGCTAGTGATCTACTTAGATCATGAAAGGATGAAGAGAATATGCATGCACATGATACCTATACCACTCGTAACTTGGAAATAATTGTTATTGTCAAAGTAAAGTATTTTCCATACTTAAGAAAAATAAGTCCAATTAGAATAATAAAAACTTATCGTAATATTTCGTATATAAAAACGTTAGTGTTATATTCCTCGTTTTGAAAACCTTAAGCTATCGTCTAGTAGTCGCATAAATAAACCTTGAGTCGTACGTATTTCGTTAATTAAAAATAAACTCCTTGAATAAGAAATCTAGAAAATATATTATTTAGTACGTAGTTATATTATTTTCTAGTAGTGACTATATATATATATATATATATATATATATATATATATATATATATATATATATATATATATATATATATATATATATATATATATATATATAGTTTTGACGATTTTAAAACATGTATAACTTGGTCGTTTTAAGCTCATTTTACTCGTTCTTTATATCCCCGGAATCGTCTTAACCTATACTAATATATTTTTGATAGTTCAGCTCCTCTAGGTTACGTTTAACGCCTCTATTTGCCCGTCGAAAACTGTCAAACAGCATGCAGTTTTTCAGAAAATAGTTTTCGTCGTTAAATTCGGAAAATCATATCTCCTTCGTTATTAACTCGTTTTAATCCGTTCTTTCGCCCACGGCTTCGTTTTTGAAAGTATTTTCTAAATCTTTGTTCAAAAATATCCCCTGAGTTACAGAGTTTCCCACGTTTTCAAAATAAGGACAGTAGGTATTTATATAGTTTCAAAAATCATTTTCCTAGTTTCAAACTTGTTTCAACTTCAACCAAACCACTTTCAATCACCACAAATCTAGTCTAATCTTACCATACACCTTCTTAGAGTGTCATGGGTTCCTAAACATCATAAATCAAGTGGATCTAACAAGGATCTAACAATAATCTATTTCTAGGGATCAAAAGTTATACATATATATATATATATATATATATATATATATATATATATATATATATATATATATATATATATATATAATGAGTGGTATAACTAACATATGCATGTAGATCTTGAATGGAAATCATATGATGATAAAAATAACATGAAGAAATTATGAACAAGAGTTTGACAACTTACAAGAAAGATTTGAGATGATTTGGATGAAAATGTATAAGAAACCTAGGGATTTTTACCACCAAACCCCAACTAGATCATGATTAGGACATGATTAAACACTTGATCTTCAAAAGTTTATGGTTTCTTCTTGTTTTTCCTTCTTTGGCCGAGCAAGTGAAGAGGAGAGAAAGAGAGAACACTTAGCTAGTTTGTGTGAGAAAATGAGGAGTATTATTGAAGTTTTGGAACAAATATCTATTTGTGATGGCATGATTGTAATTAATGGGTCAAAGAGTGGTCAAAGGGGGACAATGAGGGGGGGGGGAGGGGGGGCTGGCGTGAAACAAGGAGGGGAGGGGAAAAGTTGGGGCTAATTAAGGCTTATGTCCCCAAGTGTATGCATTTGTTAGATATTTTGTGTATTAGGTGTTACCGAGTACCGAGTTAACTAAAAATAAATGTTACCGAGGTGAAATAAAATACGACGAAGTTGTAAAAGTTGTAAAATATTATTCTTGATGAGAATCGGGTGTTAAAATAATTATTGGGTTGAAATATCGCAAACCGACGGAGTTATAAGCTCCGACCGTAAAATATAGTAATTGATTTCAAAACACCGGGTAAATTAATAATATAATTTTTATATTATTATTATGAGTATAAAAAATGTGTTAGAACCATAGTTGGGATTGTCGGATCAATTATTCATAGTAATAGTTTATAAGATAACGTTTATTCGGTAGATAACCGTACGTATACAGAAATGACACAACTCACGCATAAATGACAAATTTTCTCCGGTGGTGAATAGTGTTTTATGAATAGTAAAAATTTTTGAACGCTTCTCAGAATCACAAACTGACTCCGAAAAAGATGAATAGTAAAATGATGAATAGTGATCGATGAATAGTAACCGATGAATAGTAAATGTGAAAGTTCGGGAAAAGACCAGAATTTACGAGTTGTGACATTGCGAAAAACTGAACTTTAGGGATTGCGAAATTAGTTACTCAAAGATTTCGAAAATTTGGGATTTCGAAAGAAAGGTTTCTCGAAACTTAGTATATTTTCAAAAAACTTTGAGATTTCGAAAACCAAAGATGTTTTCGAAAACCTTGTGATTTCGAAAATTAATGAAATTTTCGAGAACACAATATCACAAACACACTTTCGAAATTATACAATTTCGAAAGTTTACCAAAAGTCGAAGTACTTTTCTTCCTTATACAAGAGAGAAAAGACTGAGTCCACAATTCGTAAGGCGATTTGAAGCACTAGAACATGATTTCGAAATCTTGTCAAGGGAGTGATTTCGAAATTTAGCAGAAAGTGTTTTTCAAGGAAAGCAATCCAAAAACGAGTTTTTAATCCAAGATTTTTGTACTTCAAGTTGTAAAATGATGAAATCTTGAAGAAAGTTATAAACTTGGCAAACTTTTTCAAAATTTTAAATAATTTCGAAAGATAGTACAAAAAGCAAATCAAAAATTTTGAAATAAAAGTTGATACTTTTTTGTTTGATATGATTTGTAGCACAAGTTTGTAAGCAAAAATGTGATAAAAACCAAGAAACAAACAAGAAAGTACAATTTTGTTAACAAAATATCGAATTAAAAGGAGTTTAAGGATCGAATTTCAAAGAAAAACAATAACTACACCTTCATATGGCGAATGATACCACTTGTTAGGTCACCATATTGATTTCACACAAACAAAAATGAGATAGATATAAGGAGTTGGGTGAATATTTGAATGAGAGAAATATAAGTGCAAGAGTTTCCTTAAGATTTCAAATAAACAACCAAGTTTACAAATGGCCTAAGACTAGTATTTATAGGTAAGGAGCTAGGGCAACACTCCTACTCCTTCCCTTCTCATAATTCGTATGGGCTTAAGGCCCATGGACTTCATTCTTAAGCCTAGTAAACTTAATACAAAATGTAAATGAAAGTAAATAATAACTAAGCAACCTAATATTATTACAAATGACCGAGACTTGATAAAATAGCAAAACTTTGATCCCAACATTTACTACCACCTGCAAAACACATTTACTATCTACACCAACCTCATCAACGATCCAAAATCATTCTGCAAATCCAATCGTTTTTCATCCAATCTGTAAGTGCAAAAACGTTTTGATTATGATGTTAAACAATGGTTTTGAATTTCATAAAGATCTAACGGCCCAATTTGTTTAAATCGTTGAAAATAGAGTTAGGGTTTGCGTAAGATTAGTACATAAGATTTAGAGTGATTGTGTTTGTAATTAGTGGTGGGATATGATCCTTAGATTATGCTTAACATGTTACTTAACTCCAATCGTGCCCAGAAACATCCATAAATAAAAATCAAAATTAGGGTTCGTCGTTTGATTTGGGTGTTTTTGTAATATGATGTTTTGAAACAATTAAATGGTTAGGATATTGTTAAAAGTGGTTTAGGAACATGTTGTAGTGGTTTAATTATATCAGTAACAAATATAGATCAAGAATCATTGATTTAAGGTTCATGCGACACTAGCAGATATGAACATGAGATTTTGTGGTTAGAAAGTGTTATAACTTGGTCAATATGTTCCTTAGTATGTTTAAAACACTCGCCTAACTCCTTTATCCACCCAAAATCTTGTTTTTCATGTGTTTGTGATTTGATGTTTTTGCGTCTTTACGCATAAGATTGCTCGTTGCATATTTATGCATAAGTCCATGTATTAAAGTGTTTTGGGATGCATTTGGATGATATATTGATCAGTGGTTGTTGTTTAAAACTTTCAGGAATCAAAGAAATTTAAATTTCGAAGGTGATTTTTCATAAAGGCAATCCTACGCAAAAGATGAACTCATCTTACGCGTAAGATGAAATCTTACGCGTAAGATTCGACAGTTTGATAAACTTGTCTTGGATAAGACAATGTTTACGCAGAACCTTAACTCTTACGCATAAGTTTATTTCTTACGCATAAGATTTATCTTACGAATAAGTCAAAAACTTACGCATGAGTTATATTTTACGTATAAGGTTCAAACCTTTGCTAAAGTTATTATCTAACGCTAAAGAATTTATTCTACGCATAAGATGTAACCTACGCAAAAGTTTAAAGCTTACGCGTAAAATATAAGTTACGCGTAGATTTTTTCACTTACGCATAATATATCTTCTTACCATAAGAAATGTTATGCGTAGGATTCCTAATCTTACGCGTAACATTGTCTATTCCTTTGAAATTTGTCTAAGTGTTGTAAACTTTCAATTGTGTAATCTTTTGTATTTGTTAACACATATTGTAACTTGATTGTTATCAGTTTCTACTAAGTTTTAACATCAAATATACAAGTTTACAATATATCAACACTTTGAACAACAAAAACACCCACTGATCAATCCATTCATACATGAACAAATATATTAACAAATGTGCTAACAAATGATATTATTGCAATGTCTATGTTTCTGTTTGATCATCCAGATGGCCCAACCAGCTAACATACCACAAGCACCTACACCTGAACCTAAGCTCACATGGGAAGAAACCTTTCCCGAAGATTACTCCAGAAAGATTGGAAAGAACAACTTAAGGGTCAACTTCAACAAATTCACATGCAATGAATCATCTTGCATTGTAGCTGTGGATGCTCTAGTCTATCACCTGTACAAAATCCTGCTCACCAAATCAGCATCAGTTGCCTGTTTCTACATTCACCAGTTCTGGCATACTATTCAACTGGACCTTGGAGAAGAATTTTTCACATGCATGCTTCACAAAAGACAAGTCACGGTGGACAAAGATATTCTTCGTGGCGTTCTAGGTTTACCTGAACTTGGTCCAGATGAAGAGTACGACCCAGTTCCTAATGAAGAAGAGTTGATTGAATGGCTACGGGATATTGGTTATGATGAGTCAAACGAAGTCGTGACTAGACACTCAAAGGTCAACACAAGGAGTCTTCCACAACCATGGAGAACCATGTATATCCTTATAGCCAAGTCCATGTCTGGCATAGATACCGGTCACGAACACCCCAAACTACAGCATCTCAAACTTTTTTGGGCTATGGCAAATGTCAAGAAGGTGGACTTTGCTAGTATTATCTGGGAAGATATAGTGTGGCACATTCAACACACAACTGCAAACATTCCATTTGTTCGCTACACCAAGCTGCTCATTGAAAGCTTCCTTCGTGAGGATGACGAAATTCCTCAAAGACTGGACGATGAAGACAAGAACACATTCAAAAATGAGTCCACTCTTAGGCAAATTAAAAGAGTTGATACTAGTACACGTAAGCAAGGAATGATACTTCCCGAGTGCCTCCTGAATGACAAGGTAAAGAAATGCTCGAATTACAAGTACTATGTCCAAGCTATCAAAGAAGAAAAAGTTGGGTTCTTGGACGAAATCCCACTACCATCGTTCATGCAGAAAAAGGGAAAGAAAGGAAGTAAGTCTGGCAGCCCCGAAAGCTCTACAAAGACTACCAAACAGCCTCACAAAAGAACTCTCAAGATCAGATTACCGGCCAAGAAACCAATCCCTGAACCAGTTCCTGAACCCACACCATCACCTTCTCCAAAACCATCCGACTCAGAAACCAAATCTGATAGAGGTCCAGTTTACAGCGAAGCTTATAATAAACCGGATGACAATCTAAACGATCTGGACATGTCTCTAGAAGATTGGGACAAAAAAATTGATGAATTTGTTGACCAAATTGAAAAGGAAACAATTCAAAGACCGTTAACTGAAGAGGATGCTAAGTTGGAAGAAGAACGGTTAAGGGGTAAAAAGTTGAAGGAACCAATGACCGCCGAACAGGAACAACAAGAAGAGGCTGACACTAACATTGGTTTATCCGTGGAAGAAGAAAATGAACGAGCACTCAAGTTAGGTCTCCTCCACAGCAGAATCAACTCCCTTCATGCTGATCAACATCCCCCACCTCTGTTTACTCAAACAACCGAGGCTGGAGGATCAAGTAGCATTCCTGAAGCAGGAGGGTCTAGTAGCATCCCTGAGTCCACTCCAGTTGATCAAACTCAGGAAACGGGAACCACTGCTGATTTGATAGTCTACGAATCTCCCAATGTTACACCTGAAGACATAGAGATGCATAATGCTTCAGAAAGAGGAGACGATGATGTGGAAGACCATATGGACATAGATATTCCACATCTTATGTCTATGGAAGAGATGGAGGCTAGAGAAAAGGATCAAGAGGAAGAGCTCAAGAGAAAAGAAGAAGCTGAAGAGGCAATGCTTGAGGCTATCGAACAGGCAAAACTGGAAGAACCCATTAGAATGGAGGAAAGTAGGAAAGCTGAAGAGGAAGCTAAACTTGTCGATGAATTAAAGCTTCAAGAAGAAACAAAGAAAAGAAAAGAAGAAGAAGCTAGAATTGCAGAAGAACTAAGACAAAAGGCAGAAGCTGACCTACTGACAGAAGAGCAAAGACTAAGGGCTGAAGAAGCTACAGTTGCAGAAAAAACAGAAGTGACTAAGGATAAAACCGAATCACCCAAAGGAGATGATAAAGACACAACCACCAACATTGAGTCAACACAATCATCACCTCCTGCATCACAACCTACACATGACGAATCTGTCAAGAAACCTTCCAAAGTTGAAGCCTCAGCTGCATCAAAATTGATCAAGAGGGCAGTTAAGAGAGTTCGAGACAAGAAGAAAAACAAGCTAGAAACACAATTTGAATCACTGGCTAACCAAGTTGCTGAGTTAACCAAGCAAATGACGACTGTTCAGGAAATGAATACAAAAGTTGACGCCTTCTTAGAAAAAGATGTACAAGAAGATATAGAAGCTACTTTGGCTGCTCAAGCAACTTAATACATGGAACAACACCTAGTGGCAGAATTGAAAGAATTGCTGAAGCCGATGAAGGACGAACTTACAAAGATTGCTGAACAGGCTGTCAAGAAAGTGATTAGAACTACTTCTTTCACTCTCTGAGCTGACAAGACACCTCTTCCACAACAAGAGTTGACAGCAAATGAGTTAGAGGCGCAGCTCTTCAACATATTGGCAAGTAAAACCACCATGACACCTGAAGATATCGAAGTGTGGGAAGCTTTACGAGCCAAGATTTCTAAAGAGTCTTGCAGCACTGAGGCCTACAAGCTGAAACGTCAGAGAGATGATGAAGACCAAGATCCGAACTCACAGGCTAAGAAACAAAAGCAAGCCGAAGGACCCTCATCTCAACACAAACAACCTGTTATAACTCCTACTACCACAACATCTACTCAACAACCAAAGGCATTAGGTTCCGGTCCTAAAGCCCATGATCACTTTGAGTACACCGGCGGAGACGATTTTCCAGCCAGATGATATACCATAACCGTCATCAACAAAGAAGAAAAAAAGGAAAAGAAAACATCATCAGCATAAACCTGAAACCTCTTCGAAAAGCACCGAACCTAAGAAACCAAAAAAGATTCTTAAGTGGCTAGACGAAGACAAAACGGCTGAATATTCTTGGTTTGATGAAATGATTAAAGCTCAACCTCCTCTTGCAGAAAATCAATCACCATAAGATGGCCACACAGTAGAATATGCACAACTTCTGCAGAGGGACTATGGTTTAAAGAACATGAGCAAGAAAGAGCTGAGAAGGATAAAGAATGTTGCATTTAACCTGTTGAAAGACCGCTCGGCCAACTCTGTTGAACTCGAGTATCACCTGGAAAACATAGCCCGAGCAATGTCTAATGACATCGACTGGCTAAATCCCGAGTCCAACATTGATTACTACTCAAAGAAGAAAGGGCCTTACTACACTGACTGGACCAAACCTCTACGCTTGGTTGGAAAGCCGAAACAAGAGAAAATCCCATACAAGTTCTTCTTCAACAACGACTGGGAATTTCTACAACACGGTAGCAAGTTAGAAACGAAGTACGACACATCACTTACCTTCTCAATCCCTGCAGCCAGATACCTCAACAACGCCATCGAAGAAGAAGCCTCCGCTTATTCATCAACAAAGTTGTTGACTATGACCGGAACGCACTCTATGGAATACATCATTGGCCAGATAACCGGGCACAGTATTATCGAAGCAGCAGACTCAATCAGACTATGGGGGTAATGTGACAAGTGAGTTGAAGATTGTCTCCATCCAGTTCATTTCAACAGTCACTCACTTTGGGTACTCCTTTCTCAACAAAATCGTACTCAAAAGACTTGATGAACAAGAGTACGTGATTTCCGAGTCAGACTTTCCACGATTACTCCTCAATGACATAGAAGATATGTATCTGCTCAAAGTCCAAGAAAAGCTTTGCAACTTACCCAAGCCAATGCAGCTTGCCTTTATCACAGCTCTCCTAATTTTCATAAGACAAATAGTCATCAGAGAAAGAGTAGAAGATCTTCAACTGGGAGTGGAAAGTTACCAGAAGAAGCTGAATCTCACAAAACCTAATCTCTACAACATCCCCAACCTTCAACACGAATCTCAATACACCTTGATCAAGTATCCGGCATTTGGGTTCACATACCGCAGTGTCAATCGTCGAAACTGCTTCATGGCTTATAATGAGATCCACAAGTTCTGTGATGAAACCCTTAAGTTCGTCAGAGATGGAATCAAAGGCAGATTAGATGATGTTGCACTGTACAAAACCAAAAGGTGGAATACCAATGAGGCCAGAGACGCTCGCAGATTCATTACAAGGATTGAGAACCGGTTAAAGCGTAGGGATCAGATAAGGAGATTGGAAAGCTATGTGGGAGGCAGACCAGGATTTCCTGTATTGACGTTTCAGAGACCTGAATGGTAGATGTGTTGTAAGATCTTGATTTGATTTGTCATTATTATTATCCATAATGGTTTGTGCACACATTACAGTGTACAACCCGAACTTGTAAAGAAAGGACCCTGAGGTACGCATCAGTGCCTCAATCCTAATATAAGGAGCGAAGGCTTCTTACTTTTGAGTAGAATTAATCAAATATTTATGATTTTTCATAATTCTGCTCAAAAGGACAAATATTTCACCTCAATAAGACCTAATCACTTGTTGAGGGGGAGCACTTGTTAAAACAAAAATACTTTGTTCTAAAATCTAAAGTTCTTGGTGAATCTCCCCATAAGACTCAAAAAGGCATATTTTAATCTAAAAGATTATCAAAAACATCATTTATATGCTATTTTTGAGGGGGAGAAAATGGAAAAATGATTAAAATATAAGTACTCAAAAGGCTAAAAGTTTTATCTTGTGCGAGCTAGACTCAGAATTGACCCAGGAATTGACGAAACAATAAAAGTTACTAATCTCGAAAAGACTTATCCTCGACGGGTAATAACATCAAGTTACTTACTTGAGCTAGTTGTCACCTAAAAGCTGACAATGGAACTCTTTAACTAGCCACGTAAGCATGTCTCGAAAAGGATTTGTCTTAGTAGAAATGTACCGTCTCGAGAAACTTTCTGTGGACTTGACCAGGCCGGGTAATAACTTCAAGCTAGTCTAACTAGTGATGTAAGCATGTCTCGAATCGGTCTTGTTCACTAAAAGTGGATCACTTAAAAAAAATGCTTGCTCCTCCCGCATGTGCAAATTTATTAAATACTCATGAGCACATGTGAAGGGGGAGCCCTTCAAAAGTGTATACAAAACTCTTAAAGTGTTAACCAAAATATTTGATTATCACAAACACTTTGAGAGATTTTCAATCAAGGGTTTCTTGGCTACTGTCGGTTAATCAAGGAGTTATAAGGTGATTAAGATAGGAAAAACCGTCCTATGATCCGCCAGAGCCGGAGGGATCTACCCAAGGACATCACCCATAGTTAGAATTAGAAGTCCTTAGGTACGAGACGAAAAAAGGAGAAAAGAATGAAAGGGAAAGAAGGAGTTGAAGAATTAAAAAGAAAAGTAAAGAAAATGGTGAAAAGAAATAGCCCTCCATATGTTCAACCTTATGGCAGACACCGGGTTCAATTCGTATGCTACTGGTTGTTGCTAAGGCAACACTGGTATTGAAGATAAAGTCATCATGGACCCAGTGACACAATGCACTAAACCTTCTTAACCACTCAAGTTCTCTTAAAAGAGCTTGTTTCATTCTCACGGAGAACCGGTGTAATCTATCGACTTGTCTCTTAGAGATGGTTGATATTGAAGCAGGAGACCCCTCCCTAGTCTCCGCATAGGAAACCTAGGTGTGCACTTATCGAGTCTAGAGCCATGAGATACATCAAAGATCTCTTAGGAACATTTAGTATTTCTACAACTGGTGTTCTACATCAATGGACACCAGCTGTAAAATTATCGAGTCCTTCGCAGATCTTAGCAATCTGCCGAGAACGTTTATGAGAGAATTACAAATGTATTTCTCAATGATTGAACAGAAATATGGGAACGGCCTTGATAAGGATTAGAAGGAGTCTTCACACTATGCTGTTGACGAGCTCTAATTCCTTATCTGTAAGTACCGGTTGATTATTGCTAACTATTTATTTGCAGGTACATTACCTCCATGATGGTAGATTCAAGCATGCTCATACATACATCTTGAAGCAAATGAAAGCTCCCCCAAAGATCTATGCACCACAAAGTTCAAAAGAAAGATTCTACACCACAAAGAAGAATCGGCAAAGTATAAAGACTAAAGATCTTAGAGTATGAAAAGGAACTTCGTGCACGTGAAAGACTAAGTCCAAAGATGTATGAGCATGTTAGAATGGCGTACAATCACCACAGACGCAGGAGTGACGAACGGCAGACTACTTCATGAAACAATCACAACATCATCACCAAAGAACAAAGACTTGGAGCAAAGTACATTCACTATACAATATTTTTTGAAGACGTCAAAAGTTTTACATGTCACAAGTCAAAGACAAAGATGAAGACGTCCAGCAATCCATTTAGTAAAATCAGAAATGTAGATCTACATAAGAAACAAAATGTCTTCTATTCTCCCATTCTAAAGCCAATTGTTAGGAACATACTTTAGTATTTAGTCAAGTCTTGGTCATTACATTTTGTAATAGGTTGATTAAGTATTATTCATGTTTATGTTTTAGTAAATGGGCAACATGTAAAAGCCCATAAGGCTTACAAGCCCACGTTTTGATGATGAAAAGGACTAGGGAATGTTGCCCTAGTTTCCCTCCTATAAATACAAGGCTTATGATGCCTTAAACTTTGTTGGTTATTTTGATATTCTAATGAAACTCTTGCTTTTATAATTCTCTCATATCTTGTAATCAACCAATCCTTATATCTATCTCATTCTTTACTTGTATGATATCAATATGCGCACCTAACACCAATCGAGTTCATAACAACAAAAAAGAAGAAAGGAATGGATCTCACACATAGCCTATAGAAATAAAGAAGAAGCTTCGAGAAAGAAAGATGAGAGGAGAGAGAACAAGCAAGCAAGGGCCCGAAATAGAGGAAAATCCAAACAGAAAAAGAGAAAATCATCCAAGCAAAAAACAAGATTGGAACCGGCAGAGAATGAAGCTTGAAAACTTGTCGTCCAGGCCTTAGCAAAGACAGACAAGAAGAAAGAGAGTTTCGTTAGAGGATGTTAGCCATGGGTCTTGTTCTGGAACACTTCACCAAGACCAAGTCGATCCGTATATAGAGTCATACTAATCGAGTCCTTCTTTATCTACTGAGTTGTAGTTGTTGGAAGAAAGAAAATAGCACGAGTACGATTCGTAGGCCATGTTCGGAATCGAACGAAATAGATTCGACCTAATGGGGTCCTATCTTCTAGCGGCTAGTGATTTAGGCGCTCGCTCAATGATTTATCATTTTGGAACCGTTGTCCTAGGCAACATGGGAGAGATAGGTGGAAAGACCACATGAGTCTCAACAAAGTGAGAAAAAGCTATCGAACATCCTCCGAATGCATTCTTTTTCTATAAATTGACTGTCTTTCATTTTTCTTCTCTTAGGAAATTCTTTGAAAAACTTTTGTAGGGAAAAATCGTAGTCGAGGAGCTTTGACGACGAGAGAAAGACTGACCGTACAGAATAGGATCCTTTACCAGTAGCTCATACTCCTAACTAGCTAGGCTTTCTATTGCATCTATATCTATTATAGGTTATAGGCTACTGTTGCGGAGCCCAAAACTAAAGAAAAAGAAACGCGGGCGCTGTTAAATGAACAAAAAGTTCATGATCCCCGATCTCAAGCAGGGAAAAGCGCCGAAGGGAGAATGCATTCAAACGGGGAAAGAGGATCTCGTAGATAAGGTGCCAAGAAGTGTGCCACCCCTAAATCCCTAAAGAAGCGGACTAGATGCCATGTTCCGATCTCATACTGGAATAGGAAATGACTACAAAAGTACTAGTTGCTCAGTTCTGTAGCTCCTATTGTTAGGCATCTATTAGTCTATTAGTGGAAAACGACCAATGAAAAGAACCAAAAAAATAAAACTTGCGCATGGCAGGAAAAAGTCCATTATCTCCATCTCTAAGAAGCCAGAAAGCGAGGAACCCTCCTTGAAGACACCATCTTGTGTTGTGGGAAAGAGGACGAAGGCGATAGAGAAAGCAGGACTGGGAGTGCACTAACCGAAAATAATAATATACAGTTGGAGTCGTCTATGGACTAGTCTATCTACAGCATAGATAATAGGAAATTTGGGCTTCCATTCAAAAACAACTATCCCAGCTAAGAATCTAGGATAGAAGTGCTCTTTCCAGTACCGAACATTTCCATCCATCCTGAAGAACCAACGTTCCCCCTACAAAGGGTGTGAATTCCACTTCTTCTCTAATAAGCAGGAAATAGAAGACATTGGAAAGATCCTTATTAGTGTAAAAATGAAAAAAAAAAGTGCAGGTGAAAGGTTCTGAAAGAACTCAAGCATAAGAGAGAGGTGAGGAACCCTTTCTTCTCTAGTCTTTTTCTTCTTCCTCTAGTCTCTGCCTCGTACTTTCGGACTCTGCCTTGCTTTACTTGAGATCTTCTTAAGTAGGCCATGGTGCACTCATTTTGAGGAGTAGAGTAGTAAGATCATTAGGAGGCGCACAAGTCATTGACAAGGACGTAGCTAGTAGGATCTGCCTCAGATCCGAGAGATTCCACAGCAGCCATTCCGTCAAATCATTGACTCAAAGAAAAACCATCCAATCATGAGAAAAAAGGA